>RJWJ010004922.1:0-72000 GCA_004363605.1 Indri indri
GCCTCGGCCTCCCGAAGTGCTAGGATTACAGGCGTGAGCCACCACGCCCAGCCTGTATTTGCTATTTTTTTGAGATGGGGTCTCACTGTTTTGCCCAGACTGGCTCAAACTCCTGGGCTCAAGTAACCCTCCTGCCTCAGACTCCCAAGTAACTGGGACTACAGGCACATGATACCACACCAGCTTTGTTTTCATTTCCAATGGGGTAAACATTGATGGATATAACTCACGTAAACAAAGCTTTTCGAGAACCCAATAATTTTAATAGTGTAAATGGGTCCTGAGATCAAAAAGTTTAAGAACCACTAGGATAAACAAATTTTGGTTTATTTATTAATGGAATACTACTCAACAATAAAAAGGAACAAACTTTTTACATAAACAAAAATATGGATGAATCTCAAAAAGATTGTCTGGCTAAAGACACCAGACTCAAAAAGTACATAACAATATGATTCCATTTATATGAAGTTCTAGAACAGGCAGAATTAATCTATGGTGATAATAAGCACGAATAGTAGTGTTCTCTGAGGTGGAGTCAGCTGACTTGACAGAGGCATAAGGTCTGATGTGATATGAATGTTCCTTAATTGATTGATGTAGATGTACTTATGGATTCACACATTTTCACATTGTGTACCCATAAAATCTGTGCATTTTATTTTTTTCTCTTTTTTTTTCTTTTGTGTGCATTCTATTTTTGTAAATTATACCTCCATTTTAAAAACGTGGACTTATAATATTTATTTTGTGAAATGAAAGAAATGGGATGGTCTGGGGATAATAGTCCTGTCTAGAGCATTTTGAAGTTATGAACTGCCTAACAAAAACCTGTGTAGAAAGGAAATCATGCAATCAGAGTCTTAATGCTAGTCTACATTGAATCTTCATATGCTCGAAGCTGATATCCTTTAATGGGTTGTATGTGCTTTCCTCTTTAAGAAAATCAGATTTTCCTCATATGTTAGTGTGTCAGGACTTTACTCATTGCTTCTCTCTGGAAAATAATTGCCTCTTGATTCCTTCTGAACTTTTTTCCCTTTAGGCCAACAGAACTTTTCAGGAGTTGTAATGCTCAGTCAGATCAAGGAGCCATGAATGACATGAAGCTGTGGGAGAAAGGAAGCATAAAGATGCCATTTATCAATATACCTGTTCTTGATATTAAAAAGTGCCAGCCAGAAATGTGGAAAGCAATAGCCTGTTCACTGCAGATTAAACCTTGTCACAGTAAATCCCGGGGAAGTATTATTTGCAAGTAAGTTTCTTTCATCATGATTCTCCAGTTTGGGTTCAGAGCTTCTCTTTAGAATTTTCTCTTCTACCACTTCCCTTTGCCTGTGACCCCACATGTCAAATGCTTTCACACTTTTTCCTCCTCTATTGAAATACTGTTCACCCCATCTCCATTTGCCCACTTCCTGTCCTTCTTGTCTTCTCTCAAATACCAGATTTCTCCACCTGATAGTAATTTATTCTTGCTACAAATTCCTATGCCCTTTATTTGTATGTCTTTTATGGAACTTAGTTCAAGAAACATTAAATACCTTTGATACACTATTCTATTTTTATATTTTAATTTGTATACTTGTCTTATTGTCTATTAGACTTTGCTCTCCTTAAGGAGCTTATTCTTCTTTGTGCCATTTTTCCTTTATCCTTGTTCCTCTTTTTCTCCTCTTCAGATATTAGCGTAATCATGACACATAGTAGCCTTTCCATAAATGTTTGATAAGTAAAGGAATTAGTGAATACAGTCCTTAGGGCCTATTTCTAGTAAACATTTTTGAATGGTTTGCTTGGGAAATCTAGGATAAAGTAAAAATAGGAGCTTCTATGGTGATCAAAACCAAAAGCACTTAACTACACAGTAATCTATGTTAACTGCTATTCACATGTCTTATTTTCCAAAAGTTTTTCCAAAACCAAGTTAATATTTAGCCCCTAAGTTGTTGGTATGTGGCTCAGTGCTGCTAGGTACTTGATGACTCATTTCAGATTCTTTCAACCTTCATCAGAGTCCATATCTATTCTCTGATACGACTTGGGGATGACCTGAGTCAAGGAGACACCAAGGTATAAACTATTGGGTGACAAGCAAGAGGCAATGAGTGGGAAATATGTATACTCATAGCATAGCAAACTTATAGAAGAGGAATCAAATCCCTATTGAAGCCTAAGAAAATTTTAAGTAATAGACTTTCCAGTTATTACAGGCCAAACAATTCCCTTTCAACGATGGTAAAAAGCCACATTGATGGTAGTAACAGTAAGTATAATTTTAAAATTTGAGCAAGGCTTTTGATCTCAGATAAGAGAAAGTTGGGGACGCCTTGAATTTTTTATTGAACCTGAGGTCCACTGTTGACTCCTGTTTTCTTTTACCATGCTTAACCTAACCAATTATGAAACATTGTTAAATTATGAAAACTTACTTTCTGGAAAGCTTCAGAAACAGAGGTGATATTAACTAGACAGCATGAGGTTCCTTGAACCCTAAATGTATGTGCATTTTTTTTTCAAGATCAGATTGTGTGGAGATCCTCAAAAAATGTGGAGACCAGAACAAATTCCCTGAAGACCACACAGCTGAAAGTATTTGTGAGCTTCTATCACCCACAGATGACCTGGAGAATTGTATACCTTTGGATACATACCTCAGTAAGTACTTTTTTTGTTGCTTTTTTCTTCCTTTCTTTTTTTTAGATTTCAAACACTGTCTCTTCCATCTCTGTCCTTGCTGCTTATTTTGAATGAGCATCTATCTGTCGAGAACATGTGGTTAAATGATACCATCTCAATCACAGACTCTTATCTTATTTGCTTGGCCTTTTTGGCCCAGGAAAGAATTGTTATCTTAAAATATGTAAGCAGAAGTGATTATCGTAACAGTCTGAGGAGGTATGAACTGTTGTCAATCAGTCTAAGCAGTAATAAAGGGGGCCAGCATTCTCAAATAACCAGCTCCATATAATTGCTGTCTCTTTGCCTTAATATCACTGAAAGTAGAATTTCCCCCCAAGAGTATTCAGCTTTTTGTTATCAGAGTATCTATCAGTGGATCTGAGCCAGACATTGACTTGGACTTACCCATCCAATAGGGTGTAAAGAATGACGGTCTGGGTTAGTACATGAAAATGGAACTTGTCTCACTGCTTCGGCCTCTTTCGGCCAAATACTCCTGCCAGGAGCTAAAAGAGTACATTGATATCTCATTGAGGGATCCTTGAGCTGAGCTTCTTGGCAGTGAGATGACTACATCGACCAGGGGATGACAAGCAGAACTCCTACACACTCAGTAGTTAAGATAAGAGAAGTGTTCAGGCTGCCACGAGGGGGCATTAGTGCTATGAGCTGGCTGGAAAAGCAGCGAAGTCAGCTCCTACTTGCTTAGTTTTCACCTGTCAGGTAAGATTAACAAATGACAGAACAACAAATAGAAGTAAAAGAAAGCCCAGAAACAAATAGTCCAAGGGCTGTTATGGTAGCTTCGTCATCAGGAATCCAGGCTCCTCTTATCTTTCTCCACCATCCTTAGCACTCGATTTCAGTCATCGAGATTACTTTGTATACTTTATCACAACATGGTTATTGGTGTTCTAGCCACTATATATTCTAGTTTGGTGGTAGATTCTAGATGGTAAAAAGGAAGGGGGAGAGCAAACAACTTCTCCTTAATCTCATTGGCCACCCCTAGTTGTAAGGAGCACTGGGAAAGACTATCTTTTTAGCTGTGGGCCCATTGCCACCGTATGTAAAATTGGAGATCTAGTGCTAAACAGGAAAAGAAGAGTGAGTGCTAGATTTGTAGCTGGTAATATATGCCATATTTTCTCAAGATCAACAAACTATGTCTCTTAACTTTTGTGACCAATATAGCAAAAAAGTATTAGACTAGAATTTAGACCTCTGTAACTTTGAGCAGATCACTTCTTTGAGCCTCAGTTTCCCTATTTATAAAATGATCAGGCAAGATGAGCTAAACCAAGGGTCCTTATGCCTCTATTAATCTTAGAGTCTGCATCTATCCTAAAATCAAGTAAACAAAACTCATGTGTTCATAATCCTAGACTCTATTACAGAAGTCAAATATATGTGTAGAAGGAAACTATTTCAATGGGAAGAAAATTAAAGAAATGCTTTTGCTTGAATTTCAGTACTCTGTTTAAATATCACACATACTTTATATTAAGCGAGACTCTTCATTTGTCATGATTTCAGAAGTTAAAATATAATCACGGTTTGGGGTCCATACTACCATAATAAGTTATCATTTATTATAAAACATGCTAAATTATCCCTCTTAGACATAAGCACCTATTTGACTACCCTATCCAAAATATATCTGTCACTTTCCATCCCCTGATACTACTTATTGCTTATAATTTTCTGACTTTATTTTTTATTTATAAGCACACACACACACACACACACATAGTATATTTATTGTTTATTTCTCTACCAGATGTAAACTCTGTGTTAAAGACTTGTCTGTTTTGTTCATCACTGTATCACCAGTGCCTAGAACCTTGTCTGGTATATTATAGGTATCCAAAAAATAAACAAATGAATGAATGTATGTATATTTATGCAAAACTCACAAATGATGAGAGATTGAGTATTTTAATAGCTTAGTAGAATCAGGCCTTACTTTATGCTCATGCACTTTTCATTTATTCCTGCCATAATTAATTCAGATAATTTACAGACCTCTGTTACTCTTTTAGGTTGGTTAAACTAATCTGTTTTGTGTTTTTCAGGGCCAAGTACTTTAGGTAACATTGTAGAAGAAGTGACTCACCCCTGTAACCCAAATCCTTGCCCAGCCAATGAGCTCTGTGAAGTGAACCGAAAAGGATGTCCATCTGGAGATCCCTGTCTTCCATATTCTTGCGTTCAAGGTAAGAGGTAGGTGGGTGTGGGTGTGGAACAAGTATGGACAGGTGCTGCTAGTGTTGCTTTATAGGGGTTATCTTTGTGAGGTTATAAGGGACTTTATTTTCTATTAATATATATGTTTTTCTGTAATGTTTGAGGTTTTCCCATTAAACGTGTATTATTTGTGTAAGCAGAAAAAGACAAAGACGCATGTAATTTTCAGTTATTATTTAGATTGTACACTAATAATATTCATCCAAAACTTGACTCTCATAATGAGTTATAGGGTTTTTTACTACAAAGAAAAGAAGACCAGCTTTTTGTACTTTCTCTTCCATGCTGTAATGTTTAAGAAAATGTACTATACATCATTTATGTTTTTCTTTTCTTTCCTTTATTACGTAGAGAAATGGCATTCTCAATAGGATACATAATTATCTCCATAAAGGTTATTATTATATTCAAATATATATGATTTTAAGACTAACAGATTTTTATCCCATAGAATTTTGATAGTGTTTATCTCTCTGTCAGTCCCTTTTGAATATAATTGTGGCAACATTTTGCTTCTTTTTATCTATTTCCCAATTGAAAATGTTTCTTTATCATGTTAGAATCAACATTTTTAAATATCTTTAAAGTAAAATGGAGCAAAAGATTAAATAAGCATGATGTCTCAAAAGATCATCTATAATATTTGTATAATACCATAATATATCAGCTGAAGAGTCATAATAAGTCTTGTTAAAATTGGAAATATTGGGCTGTTTTAAATTTCAAGATAGTATTTTCCATCCATTTATCTTTACATTATAATTTAGTCAATATTTTCTATGGTAAGAAAATAAGACATAGTTACTTAAAATGGTGACATCTGTATTCCATAGTATTTAAATATGGAATTCAATTCAGAATTCTCTTGTTTTATTAAACTCAGAAAGCCTATCTTGTAATAAGATAGAAATATATAAGATATAAAATGATTTCTACGTAAGGTCACCTAAATATTGTGTTTTTCTTTGAATTTAAGGTATGCTTGTATTCTATTGCTAAAAGTTTTTCTGATGAAGATTATTCTAAAAATACTGTCAATTTCCATACTCCATTTTAAAAATATCTGTGATTTTTAAATATCTTTGATTAGCCCAAAGAAATAAAAAGCTATATATCTTATAGCATTTTTATACTGAACTATAGGTAACTTTGGGATATAGGTCCTTAATCACTACCATCCCTCAGAACATGGAATTTTAATTTGAGAGGATATGTTTTTGGCCAGTAAATCAAAGCAATTCCTTAATTTGGTGAGAGTTCTACTATGTAATCTTTAATAGCTATACAGTACCTAAAAGACTTTTGTAAAGTATATATCTAATGTCATAAAACAATGTCGTAGAACGATACCATCTCTCTCAACTAATGTTTGTACAGGTTGCAAATTGGGAGAAGCATCTGATTTCATTGTCCGTCAAGGGACACTAATCCAGGTGCCATCATCTGCAGGGGAAGTTGGTTGTTATAAAATCTGTTCATGTGGACAAAGTGGACTCTTAGAAAACTGTATGGAGATGCACTGTATAGACCTCCAGAAGTCTTGTATTGTTGGGGGAAAAAGAAAAAGTGAGTCTTGAACTGCGTTTGTTTTTGTTTTTAATATAATATTCAGCTGGGAGTGGTGGTTTATACCTTAATCCTAACTGCTCGGGAGGTTGAGGTGGGAGGATCACTTGAGGCAGGAGTTCAAGACCAGCCTGGGCGATATATTGAGACACCGTTTCAAAAAAAAAAAAAAATGAAACAAGTTATCTTCACTTTGTAGGAAGAACATTGCATAGAGTATCACCAAAGAGCAAAGGGTAAGGTCTGTATATCAGATACTCTAGGGCAGTATTTTTCAAACTATACAAAGCACTAGGATTTCTAATGAATCCTCTCAGAAGCCCCCTCAAGAAGGGGCTAATGACTAATAATAATTAATTAATACTTACTGAATTCTGATTGTGGCCAAGCACGATGCTAAGTCTTGCTCTACATTATCTCATACAATCCTCCAAGTTATTCTTTGATATGGGTATTATTATTATTATCCCTATTGCATAGAAGAGGAGCTGATGCTCAAAGAGGTCACCCAGCTAATAAGTGACCAAAGCAGGACTTGGCTCCAGGTCTATGTGACTCCAAAGCCCTTACCCTTCATTGGCAAGGACCTGAATACAGGTACACTTCCTCAGCCATACTCCACCCCACCCCCATGTCACCAGAAGTGAAACTCAGATTTTGACATCGAGGAAAGCAAATGGGGATGGAAACTACACTGTTGGGTAGGGGTTTGGAAAGAGCACATTTTAAGTGCCACCCTTTGACTACTTTCCCTTAAAATTTTAGCGTCTTGCTTTCCCACTGCTTCCTTTAACCATCTTTTGCTTATAACCCCAACAACTGTTCATGTCAATGTATGACTTCAAACAATTGCAGAAAAGCTCCACTTTTGAGGATGTGCCTCCTCCCTACCTACTCACTCTGCTACCACATCCCTACCCCCTCCTCCTACCCCTTCAACCATAGTAGTTCAGCTTTTATATGCTTTTTGGTTACTCTTCTGTGTGAGATCTGATTAGAAAGAACAGTGCTTTTGGCTAAAAAGAGTTCACAAATTTCTGCCCTAGAGCAAGTCAGGCATCTGTTTCTTAGTCCATATTCTATTAAATACTTGGCTAATATGTGAAGGTAGGTACCTTGTATCACAGAAAATATCTGAGAACAAACAAATTCATTCCTTCTGTAAATGCTCACTGACTAAATGCCTGTTTTGTGCAAAAGAGCACACTAGTGCCTCATGGGGCTGAAATTGGGATGGGGATGAGATCATGCTTTATGTGATAAGACGGGAGAGAATTTGAGCCACAAAAAGTTGCAGATAAAGTGCTCTTCTGGAAGCTAGTTATTCCTGCCAGGACGTTGGGAGAATTTTTGATCCAAAGATGCCATTAGGTCTGACCCTGGAGAGATGAGCATTCCTGGCAGAAGGGACAGCCAGAAACATTCTTAGAGAATAGGAAACAGCCTGGTGAGACCAACACTTTACGGGCTTGGAAAAATATGATGGGGGGTAAAAATGAAAACATAAATGTTTTTCTTTTATTTTTTTAATATTTTTACTTTTATATGGGGGAGTTAAGAGGAGGGGTGCTCAGTTCCCTTGTTCGTTTTTGTTGAGACAGAGTCTGACTCTGTCACCCTGGGTAGAGTGCAGTGGCATCATTGTAGCTCATTGTAACCTCCAACTCCTGGGCTCTAAGAGATCCTTCTGCCTCAGCCTCCTGGGTAGCTGGGACTACAGATGCATGCCAAAAAGCCCAGCTGGGGTTTCTTTTTTTTTCCTTTCTTTTTGGTAGAGGCGGGGTCTCACTCTTGCTTAGGCTAGTCTTGAACTCCTGAGCTCAAGCAATCCTCCCGCCTCAGCCTCCAGAGTACTAGGATTATAGGCATAAGCCACCGCACCCAGGCTGAAAATATAAGTATTAATATCTTGATTTAACTCCTTTGTTTGTATATTCAGAAGGCATCTTTCAAGAATTTTTATTTTAAAACTTTTTGAAATATTGAAATTTTAATTTATGCTGTATTTCTCAATGCATGATATAGATCAACATTTTATTTCTCTTTCTCTCAGGTCATGGAACATCCTTTAGTATCGACTGCAACATCTGTTCTTGTTTTGCTGGCAGTTTGGTGTGTTCTACCCGCCTATGCCTCAGTGAGCATAGTTCAGAAGATGACCGTCGCACCTTCACAGGTGACCGTGATTGTCCAGAGGCTGTCCTTGGGCAGCCATTATTCCTTTGCACACATTTTTCCCTTCAAGACAGCTTCTCTGGTCTTGCCTTAACTGCAAATGTACACAGTAAAATAAATGCAGAATCTGAGGGCAAGATACTTTTCCTCTTTGGATTTCAGTTTGTCCTCTCTGAATTGAAGGCACTAAACTAAACGGATTCTTAGGGTCCTCCCAGCACTAATATTCTGGAATTCCATGAATCAAAAGGGACAGAGCTAGTGATTGAGATGGTTTTAATTAAATTGAACTTTTCTACCTGGTAAAATACCCCATTTACCCCTCCCATTACGGTCTAAAATGTCCATGTATTTTCCCAGTTTGTTTCTCAACCAACACCTTCTCCGTCAGCCTGCCTTAGCTTACTGGTTCATCTAGGCTCCCACAAATAATAATATCTCAGAATACTGCTTTCTTGACTTTCCTATGCTTTGCTGTTGGTGTTACACTCACAGTCTGCTGGTATCTCTTGGCATCTGCTTTTTCCCAGATCTGAAATACCTGTGGTTCTGACCAAAGAGGTACTAGGTAGCTGCCCTTGCACCCATGTCATGCTGCTGCAGTGGCAACCTGATTCTTCTTTCCCTGGAGTTAGTATTACACATGGAGAGGACTGGGGGTTGGGTGGGAGAAGAATAGAGTAAGGATTTACCAACCTCGTACCTCCAGCCCATGGAAATAAAAAGGAGATCAGAAATAAGAAGTGAACAGCAGACTGGTGGGGAAGTGGAAGCAGGACTTCTGTACCCCATCTTCTCTCCACCCTAATAAGTACCAGCCTTTACTGCTTTATTATTATTATTATCATCCTTTGTTATTATGCTTTGTCTGACCTGCTGTAATGAGGACGACTCATTCTGATTAGAGAAATCATAGAGGAATGTGGGGATGAAGAGTAAACTAAGATTTTCAAGGAAGATTTTTGTTGTTGTTGTTAACATCTAAGTGGTTTTGGAAGACGAACTTTATAACTAGCAAGACTCTTGTTCCCTATAGTGAGGTCCCTAGTGTCCTGGGATAAACTAAGTCAGTGACTTTTGAGCCAGCAGACTATAAGGAAATTTTGCTGGCCCAAAAGCAGACTACATTTCTTGGGACTTGGTGTCCTAGTCCAAACATGACCCAGAGAGAAATACTCATAAAAACTCATAAGTCTGAAAATTATAATAATTTTTCAGGTTTACCTTCTTGTTCTTCCCCATCCCTAAGAAGATGAGACTGGAAGGAACCTATGTGAGGAGCTTACAACCTTTGCTTTATCTTATTTTTGGTATTACCATTTAACATTCAAGAAATACCCAAGCCAGACTTCAAACACCTAAATTCTAGATTTTATATGCCAGATGAGGAGAAACATGATTTACTTTCCCCACCAATAGCCTGTTTATAGGGGTCTCTACCTGTGATCAAGATCTGGAGGCCCTCTACTAGCTGACAACGAAAAGGACAAGGTAAAGCCATCTTGCAGACAAAGGGCTCTTCACAGCATTGCTGCCTTTAAAAATCCTGTCAGAGATTGGAGAGAAGTTTTATTTCCTGGCTTAATTTACAATTCTATTTTAACATGATTGTTAATAGTTTGCTTAGTAAGGAAATATGAGGGGAAAGGCAATATACAAGTACATATTTTTTAGGCTATTTCCTCTCTTCAGGTCTGCCCTGTAACTGTGCAGATCAGTTTGTCCCTGTTTGTGGGCAGAATGGACGCACTTACCCCAGTGCCTGCATTGCACGCTGTGTGGGTCTCCAAGATCATCAGTTTGAGTTTGGATCGTGCATCTCAAAGGATCCATGTAATCCTAACCCCTGCCAAAAAAATCAAAGGTAAGTCAAATAGCTTCTTATTTTTTTCAACCAAAAATCAGTACTTACAAAGTATCTACCACGTACCAGATAGTGAAAATAAAGGTAAGTTAAGCAGTGGTCTCTGCCCTGAAGAGTTCGGAGTCTGCAAGGAAAGAGAGCCATATAAAGCTACTCGATAAGGTGCTGTGATTGGGAGCCCAGAAGTGGAGTAGTTCATGCAGCCTGGGGAAGGCAGGGCCTGGGAAAGCCACCAGGGGATGTGATACTCCGCTGAATCTAGAAAGAAGAGTGGGAGATTGCAGGCCCGGTTTACAGTAGAGGAAAGGCAGTGTTGGTGAAGGCAGACAGTGTAACAGGAACAAAATTGTAGCCATGGAAAATGAGGAGATAACATGGTGCCTGTTGGGAGCTATAGCAATTCTGTAAGACTGAAACAGAAAGTGTAACATAAGGAGAGGTGGCAGATGAGAAGAGAGAAAAGGGTGTGTTCTAATTAGTAGCTATTTATGCCTGATAGTCAAAGGAAATTTTCTTTTACTTATATGCCTCCATTTTAGGAATTAGACATGAGAAATCTCTGGAAACATAACTTCAGTACTATTTGAAATTATAGTCTTGGGCTCCTTTCTCTGCAGTTTCCTCACTAAGCTCAGAGGACAGTTGACCCAGCCTCAATGTGGTGGCCAACAGGGCAAGTGTCTTGCTGACTCCCTTAGATTGCAGCCTTCTGGAACTAGAGTTTTCCCTGGCTGCCTCAGAAACCTAACATGACACATTCCAATACCACAGTCCTTTCCATATGAACGATATTGTGGAAAATAAGCAATTGCTTCTTCATCCCTAAATCCTGGTACAGCATAAAAGGAGGGGAAGATTTTCTCATATATTAAAAAAAATGGCTAAGAATTGGTCATCCATCTGCCAAAGTTTATGCAATGAAAACTAAGCCAAGAAAATTTCTATAGAAAGAAGACAGAATGCCATGCTAAAGAAATAAGCCAAAAGGATAATACAGGTTGTATTGGGACATAGAATTGAGGGTTGCTTCGGTGTTTGTTTGTTTTCTCCATTGGCTAACCTTTCTGAATAAGGTTGTCTTGCTTTTACAATAAAACGATAAAAAGAGGCTGGGTGCAGTGGCTGAAGCCTGTAATCCCAGCACTCTGGAAGGCTGAGGTAGGAGGATCTCTTGAGCTCAGGAATTTGAAAGCAGCCTGAGCAACATAGTGAGACCCCGTCTCTAAAAAAAGAAAAAAGAAGAGAGAAAGAGAAAGGAAGGGAGGAGGAAGAAAGAAAGGAGGAAGGAAGGGGAGGAAAGAAAGAAAAAACAATAAAAAGAAATCTGAAAGTGGAAAAGCCTTTTTGGGTATGATACAAAACTAACAGAAAAGATTGAAAAATTCAGCTATATGAAAATCAAAATTTTCTTCATAGTAACAGACAGATGACAAACTGGGAAGAATACAGAGAAGGGACTTATGTCCTTATAATACAAAAAGTTTCTACAAATCAATATGAAAATGGACAAAGATCAATAACTTAATAGAAAAATGAGACAAGTACATAAATACAGAAAAAGAAATACAAATGGTTCTTAAACACTTGAAAAGGAACTTTTATTTGTTAGGGTAAATAACTCTAGCTACTGTATACAAACCCCAAAATATCAGTACTTTCACATAGTAGACGATCAAATAAAGCCCATTTGGGTGTTCAGCAGGCCTTCCATGTGGTCATTCAGAGACATAGGATCCTTCCACATAGTGACTCGGCCAAATTCTACAGCCTCATAGTCTTCCTCTGTATCTCTGCATCTGGACGGCAGAGAAGAGAAGGGAGACAGTGGGGGTTGCTCTTGAGAAGCTTTTATGGGCCAGGTCTAAAAGACTTTCATTCATTGCTACTTCCAGCCACATTTCACTGTCTAGAACTCAGTCAGTTGGCCACAGCTAACCTACAGGGAGACTGGGAAATGTAATCTAGATATACCCAAGAAGAAAATTAAATGAATTTGATAAACATCTAGCTGGTCTGCCACAATGCTTAACCTTCCTCATATTAAGGGAAATGTAAATTAAATTAAAACTGCAATTGTATATCATTTTTCATCTATCAGATTGGCAAAGATAAACATTTGAATATAGGGAAACAGCTACTTTCATACAGGAAGGGATTGGAGGATTGGTACATCCTTTGTGGAGGGCAATTTGGGCAAAATTACATTTTCTAATGCCCATACGCTTTGGATCAGCATCTATAAATTTTTTTTTTCTCTTTTCTTTTTTTTTTTTTTTCCGTTACCCTTCTGTTCTCAGTACCACAGCATCTATAAATTCTTATACTTACATAAAATATCTTTGGAAAGATAAATAAGAAATTGGTGATAGTGGTTGCCTCTAGGGAAGGGAACTAGGTGTCTGGAACCCAAGAACAAAGGAGGTTTATTTTTTATAATGTACCATTTTGTTCCTTTGTTTCACCATGGGTTTATATTATCTGTTCAGAAAATAATTAATTGTTTAATTCACTTGACCAGCCTTAAAAAAATTTTTTTTTAATTTTTAAAAAAATAATTAATTGTTTAAATACAAAAAGTTGTATTCATTCATCGAGTATCAACTGATGTACCAGTTATTTCTTTTTTTTTTTTTTTTTTGAGACAGAGTCTCACTCTGTTGCCCGGGCTAGAGTGCTGTGGCATCAGCCTAGCTCACAGCAACCTCAAACTCCTGGGCTAAAGCCATCTTTCTGCCTCAGCCTCCTGAGTAGCTGGAACTACAGGCACGCGCCACCATGCCCAGCTAATATTTTCTATATATTTTTAGTTGTCCAGCTAATTTGTTTCTATTTTTAGTAGAGACGGGGTCTTGCTCTTGCTCAGGCTGGTCTCGAACTCCTGAGCTGAAATGATCCTCCCGCCTCGGCCTCCCAGAGTGCTAGGATTACAGGCGTGAGCCACCGCGCCCAGCCTGTACCAGTTATTTCTAAACATTAGGACACAGCAACACACGAGACAGACCAAGCCCCTGCCCTGCTCGTGCTCTCTTTCATTCGCCCCCAGATTCTCGCCTTTTTTATGATCCTCTTACTTCCAAATACTGAAATTAATCAAGTTTTTTTCTCCCCAAATTGCTAAATTTCTCCTGATATTCCTGGTTCTCATCCCTTGCATGTTAATAGGTAATGAAGGTCTAAATATTCTTTTTCATTATTTCTCTTTACACATCTTAAATTTTCATAAAATTATAACTAAGTGCATTCTGACTTCAGATCACATCAGAAAAGGCAAACCATACGTGGTCGTGGTGATTTCAGTACAGGAGATTATCCCTAAAAATAGTATAAGTTAATTTCCCTTGAAATTAAAATAACACTATTAATACTATATTCTTCTTTTATTTTCCAGACTAATATTTGTATATCCTACTACTTCAAATACCCAGAGACAGCTAAACATTTTCATAAGTCTTATCTTCTTATAGAAAGTTATGTATACCCTTTATAAAAATTAGGAAAGCAGAAGAATCCAAAGAAGAAAAGACCCATCATCCCTAACCTCTCTGAAGGAGTTCAGGAGTTGAGAATGAAGCAAGATCCAGATATTACTAGGAAAGACCAGCTTCATGGTGGCATTCTCTCAGTGATTTGCAACCAGCCAGTGTCAGTTCCTCAGTCTTGTAGGCACAGAAATCTGAATTTTTTTAGGACATAGAGTGAAGCCTTTTCTTAAGATGGCTTCGTATTGGCCAAGCTGAAAATTAAGCACCTGAAAATATTTCATGTGTTATTGACTACAAGACCTCCAGCATTGGATCCCAGCCTATCGGTTGGCCTCATATCACAGCACTTCTGCCCTGTGTGTGTACCCTTGGCCCCTGCCCTCGTGGTCACCTGCCGCCTCCCCAGCACCGCACTCCTTGAGCATCACACATGTGTTCATGGCTGCTCCCTCATCCTGACAGGCCTTGCAGCCCTTCCTACCCTCCAGGCTCCAGCTGAAATACCACCTCTTCCTGATGCCTTCTCCAGGCTCCCCAGTCAGAATGACTCATCCCCATGAGTGAGCATCCTGCATGTCTTTGTCTACCTTGTAGCCTACTTTATATGCAGGCTTGACTCTCCCACTCTACATAAGCTCTTTGGGGACAGGACTATTCTGATTTATCTCTTGCTTTCTCCTCAACCTCCTGCACCTCATCCAGTGTTTTGCTGGCCCCACCATAGCCCCTCCCTATGTTGGCTCACAGTGCTGCATTCATCTTTTTCAGATGCATACCCAAATCACAAGTCTGCCTGACAACTTTTGATAAATTTGGATGTAGCCAATATGAGTGTGTGCCAAGACAGCTCGCCTGTGACCAGGTCCACGATCCTGTTTGTGATACAGACCACATGGAGCACAGCAATCTCTGCACTTTGTACCAGAGAGGAAAAAGCCTATCTTACAAAGGCCCATGCCAGGTACAGTGGTTTGGCTGACAAATCAAAGTAGCTAGGCATAAAACTGGTTTATGATCTTTTGCACATGAATCAGCAATTAGACCACTTGAGGGTCTTCTGTGAATCCTGTCAAATCTAGAGAACCCAGTCCTCCACTAAAAATGAGGCTTCGCTCTTTCTCCTAACTCTGGAAGGCTGCCTTGCTAGTGTGTGTGCCTTTGCACATCTAGTGTACAAGCAAGAATAGACAGTGGCTTCTTACAGCCCACTCCCAGGAAAGAATTTAAAGTTTCACACCCCAGGCATGGTCAACACCATTTTCACTTCCCATAGTTCTGTGAGCCCTCACTAGAAAGTAAAGCAGGAAGAATGTGAATTAAAACAACCAAGAAAAGAGTTTTCCCACTCATCCTACCATAGTCGCACCTCCCAAGATACTGAAAAGTGATTGAAAATTTCTCTAAGACTTAATGTCTTTTTACATCAGCTTATTTTTCAACCTGTTAGGTTGTAGAATCTGTATTTATGTTTTTTTAAAAATGAACACAGGTGTGATGCTCAAGGAGTGTGGTGCTGGGGAGGCGGCAGGTGACCACGAGGGCATGCTTCCCACATGCACCACTGATTTTATAATGGCCCCTCTCCCTGGGGCCCATCTTTGGGGCAGCATCCCCTGCCCACAACCAGCTAACGCCTGCTGTGATTGCTTCTCCTTTTCTGGTCTTCATGATTAGAAAAAGCCCTTCAGCTTATCTCTCTAGGTTTGTTTTCTCTCAAAGCCTCAGTGCCAATTGCATTGATACCGTCTACTCTGAATTCCCAGTCTTCTCTTCCTACTTGTTCCCTCCTCCTGGCTACGACTCTCTCTGATCTATTCCTAACCTACCTGATGTGTCCAGAGTCTGTCTGCCCCACTGATCTCTCCATTCTTCCCGCTCCTTATTCCATACCCAGCATGAAATGATAAGGCCTCCAGTTGTACATGGGTTGATCTTGTTTTCTTCAAACAGGCGCTTGTAGGATACTAACAGAAGTCTGGGAGGAGGGAGGAGTGGCGGCAGGAAGGGGATTTGGGGATTTTTATCTCATATCAGTTCACATGGAACGAGCACCCAAGTCCTGGAGAGGCTGAGAAGAGTAATCTTTTCAGTTCATCTAGAGACAACCCTATTTCTCCCCACACACCCTCCATTTGGCCCACCTCAGGAGCTTCAGAGGGTGCCCACAATTTATACCTGTGTCTTTTTTCCTTCCTGAAAATGGAGAGTCATGCTGGGTACTCTTGGTTAGGAAAGGTGCACCATAGAGGTTGCCAAGCTAATTGTGATTTGTTTGCCCTCAGCCCTTCTGCAGAGCCACAGAGCCCGTCTGCGGGCACAATGGTGAGACCTATAGTAGCGTGTGTGCTGCCTACTCAGATCGCGTGGCAGTCGATTACTATGGGCCCTGCCAGGCTGTCGGGGTCCTCTCTGAGTACAGTTCTGTTGCCGAGTGTGCTGCTGTGAAGTGTCCTTCACTCTTGGCTGCTGGATGCAAACCCATCATCCCACCTGGTAGGCTGGCAATATTTGAGGTGGGCGGGGCTGGGATTGGGAAGATTTTGCTTATCCTCTAGAGAGTGAGCCATTGAGATAAGAGTTGACTAGTTTATTTAAATTTTTCAAAAACTCTTGAAGAAGGCCAGGCACGGTGGCTCACGCCTGTAATCCTAGCACTCTGGGAGGCTGAGGCAGGAAGATCGCTTGAGATCAGGAGTTCAAGACCAACCTGAGCAATAGCAAGACCCCATCTCTACAAAAAATAGAAAAATTAGCCAGGTGCGGTGGCCTGCATGTATGCCCCAGCTACTCGAAAGGCTGAGGCAGGAGGAGGTCGCTTGAGCCCAGGAGTGTGAGGTTGTGGTGAGCTGTGATCACACCACTGTACTCTAGCCCAGGCAACAGAGGGAGACCCTGTCTCAATAACAAAAAAAATAGTCTTGAAGAGACCCTTATACTAATTAGACCCATTACTCTGGGTTGACCTTAAAAAGTTGTGGCTTACTTTATGTATCATCTGGTCCTGTGATTTTAAAACAATATGGCAACCGTTTTTTAAGCAAAATCTTACACCAAACACCAATATGTAAAGAGATGAAATAGTATTTGATTACTAAAATTGGGGTTATTACTTTAAAAACATAATGTTTACTTATTATATTACTATTAATTAATTATTAATAGTAATTAAAGAATAAATAAAGTAGTTTTGATAAACACAAACATTTGAAATTGAGAGAAGATAGTTGTCTTAGATTGGTCTTAGCATCTAATTTAATTGTTTTAGCTGCTTATAATCAGGAAAGCCTTGTTTCATGCAGACTGTCGTAAGCAGTAATAGTTTTTTTAAACAGTTTACCTTACAATCTCACACTCTCCAGTTAAACAGAGGTAGCAGAAGAGACTTTATTCCAAGTCTTCACAGATAGGTTAATGTGGAGTCTAACAAGTTCATTCCTCCATCCATTCATTCATCAAATGTTTACTGAACTTCTACTACGTGCCGACATTCTTCTAAGCACTGGGGACATAACAGTGGGCAGAAAAAAGCCTTTTTCCTTCAGGAGACCATGTTCCAGGGGAGGTGACAGACCAAACACAAGTTACCATGGAAATCTATACTCAGCCAGGTGGCAACAAGTACGGTGAAGTGAAATGGAGGGTGTTGGGGAGGGCCGGGGTAGAGAGGTTGCTAACGGACTGGTTAATGGTCTCTGTTGTGTTAAGATACGGTATAATTGTATCTGATTATGCTATATTCTGGTATGGTTTTTGAACAGTTTAAAATAATTTTAAAAATTAAATTTGAATCAAACACTCATGGAACACCTGAAACAGCAGCTCCCTTATTTGCAGAGAGGAAAACTAAAGCCCAGTGAAAGCATTTGCCCAGGATCACACGGCGAGTTCTGAGGCAGAGCAGGAGCAGGCCCCGTGTCTCTTGAAAGGCCAGCCCTCTCCGTGCTGTGTGCACACAGCCTGAGACGTGGTGAAGGACGAAAGCAGGGAAGGATTTTGGCAAATGTACAGATTATTAAGACCCCCGGTTGGCAGTCATCAGGAAGGACGGCTATAGCTCTCCTAGCCCAGAATGAAGGGGTGGTCATTTCACCAGCTACTTTGAATTCTCCTTCTTTCTAATTCTGAACACACATAAAACGGTTTCTCTTATACAGGTGCTTGTTGCCCATTATGTGCTGGGATGTTAAGAGTTCTATTTGACAAGGAAAAACTGGATACTATTGCTAAGGTAAATTGCTTTATATGCCAGGTACTGTTGAAACCTTATTGCTAAACCTCTCAGTAATCCTAGAGAATAGAATGTATTGTCCCCATTTATAGATGAAGAAACTAATCTTCAGAAAGCAACTTGCCCAAGGCCATACAGCTCGTAATCAGTAGGAGTAGGGTTTGCACCCGGGCTGGCTGACTCCCAAGCCTGTGCTCCCTCCCTCCACACCCTGGCTGTGAATGTCACTGTCACTTTGATCCTTTCTTAGGAAAGGGCCCTGCTGGCACAGTAAGTACAGGTGGGGGCTGCAGGCAGAGCCAGGTAGCCAGTAGCCAGAGACTTGTGGATGCCCAGGTGGTTTCAGGGTCGCCTGCCCTCACACCAGTCCCCGCGCCTCCTGAGGAGAACTGGTGGAGCCTGGCCCCCAACCTGCATAGGTTTGCCCCTTTCTGTTTTCTGTGCTGTCACTGTTGCTGCTCCCTTTTTGTGAAGACAGGCCTCCAGAAATGCAGCAGCCAACATGTGCCACCACCTAGAGACTTATCCCATTTTGATTAAAACACCTGTATTTTTACAGGAAGACTTTAATTACCCTGTGGTCTCTAACTCAGAACAGTCACTTTTTTAAAAAAGCACTTCTGGAGAGTGTGTTTATCTTGGCTACAAAGCTCCACAGTCAGGCAAAACCCCGTTGTAATGGACTAGGAAGATTTAGAATTTAGCAGAGCAGAGCTATGTCGAGGCCTTGTGCTGAGGGCTCCTTGGTCAGAAGAGCCACCTCAGCTGGCAGCCTGAAGCAAGGCAGCTTAGGCAGTAGTAGGGAATTCTTCTGTTTTTCAGGTAATAGAATATTTTCTCTTTCTAGGTGACAAATAAAAAGCCAATAACAGTTCTGGAAATACTTCAGAAAATCCGCATGCACGTGTCTGTCCCACAGTGTGACGTATTTGGATACTTCAGCATTGAATCTGAAATTGTGGTCCTGATCATTCCTGTCGATCACCATCCAAAAGCTCTGCAGGTGGGGTCAGCACACGTTGTGCAGCCGTCTTGTTGCTTTCAAGTTTGGTGGACCTAGGAGAGGGTGGGCACAAACCAGGAGCAGGGGGGATCGGGGGTCGGCAGGGCAGCAGGGAGAGAAGAAAGGGAGTCTCTGAAAGACCAAGTGCTCCGCGAGGCCGCTGAGACCCTACACATTTGACAGCAGAATACAAAGGAGTCAGGGGAGGGGAGAGGTTAAGATACTGTGACCTCAGCGTGTGCAGACACGGAAGGGGTCGGAGAAATCATAGAATCCAATCCACCCATTGTACAGATGAGGTAGCAGAGGCCCAAGGAGGGAGGGAACTGGCACAGGTCATGCAGTGACAAAGCCAGAACAGACTCTGGTCTCTTGAGGCTACGCCCCACCGTGGAGGAGGATCCCATCAGAGATTGTTCTGAGGGCCCCCATTTTTCTTCCTCACAATCTGGAGACATACGGAACCCCACTCACGTAGGCCCAAGGTTCAGTGTCAAGGAAATGAGGGCTCACGTGAAGGGGATGATTTCAAGCAGTTTTTGAACTGCCATCATTAGAAACCTCATTAAGTCGAACTGTTTTCATCCTGTGTTTAAACGGGCATCGAAAGTACATTCCCTATAATACTGTCTAAATGTGGGGAAGAGGTGAACTGGATTGTGGAAAAATGAAAACAGTTGATTGATGAGGGCTGTGGCATTGTGGATCATTTCTTTTCTGGTTTGATTCCTATTAATGCTGTTATATTTATATAATAAATTGACAATAATAAAATGTTATTTTGACTAAGGAAAGGACAAAGAGAGAAATTTCCTCCAAGGCCACACTACTTTGGGGATACATGTGGACTTTGTCTGACTTGACCTTTTCACAGGTTCTGTGCTTTTATATTAAAAGAATCTTATTTCCCCCTCCCAGATTGAAGCCTGCAATAAAGAAGCAGAGAAGATCGAGTCCCTTATCAACTCCGACAGTCCTACTCTGGCATCCCACGTCCCTCTCTCTGCCCTCATCATTTCCCAGGTGCAAGTCTCCAGCAGCGTGCCCTCAGCCGGCACCGGGGCCAGGCCTCCCTGCCACACTTTCCTCCTCGTCCTCAGCCTCGGCCGTGCCTTGCTGTGGACACACGACTGACTGCCAACAAAGGGTGCCAAGTGTTCCTTGACCTGACTTTCTACCTTGTGAAAGAAATTCAGGACAGCTGGTATGTTGTTGAATTGTGGCCAAGTAAAAGCACATGTCACCTCTATTCACCACACAGTATTTTTTTTTAGTCTGCCAATATTAGTAGGGTTTTTGTTTTGTTTTTACAAGTGTTAAAATATGTTCTTCTGAATACTAATGAAAAGAGAATGTCTCTTTCTGGTGGATCACTGCCTTATGATTTACATTTTGCTCATTAGATGAGTCCCCCACTCTAAAGCAAATTTAATTCATCAATAAGTGAGATGATCACATTTTAGAAAGATAGCTCATTTTGCTATCGGGATCAGATCACAAAAACTTCACTTCAGGGTTCCTGTAAGTAAGTATTAAGGTTCCCTTTATGTTCGTTTTTGTTTACAGATAATTACCTACTCTATCTAGAAGCTAGTGGTCCCAGGGAAGAGCCACTGCTAGTAGAGAATATGAAATAAAGATAAAGCATCTTTAAAATTATCATGTAAATCATCAGGCAAATTTAAATTAATTTACAGAAATGTAATTCAAGACCCCATCTATTGTGTTAAGCAGAAAAAAAAGCTGACTAAATGATACTCATATAATTATATGTTGTAAGTGACAGTCTCAGTGGTCACTGATTTGTGTCTGTGACTTTTGTGAAAGGGAGAAGTTACATTGAATCAAAGCATCTTGCATTATGCAATTTTTATATTAACCAGGTATCTATTCTTTGGTATTCGCCTGAGTTAAATTTAGAGTTTTTAAACATCAATCTTTAAACCAATTGCTGCTACTTATATAACTGCCAAAAAGTGAAATAATTAGTAGTTCATGTAAATAATACATGATATTTCTATTTTATTATGAAGAAGGTGAATAGCCATATTTGTAAAATGACAATCATGTGTGTTAACCCAGTACTTTCCGTTCTTGAAAACACATTTGCTTTTTGTGATATGCACAATGTAGATAAGTGTTCTGTCTGACTTTCTTTTTGGACATAGAATTATAAAGAATTGTGGTTTATATATTTAAAAATGTCAAGCTGAGTATTAAAATGTTTGCATATTGTCTAAGAATCGAATACTTTGAATGTGTTTCACAGTTTGAAATAAGCTATTCAATGTAATACTTCTTGTTTGTATGTACCTGAACTTAGACTTTACATGAAGTATTTTTTTCAGTATTATATGTACCCTCTGAAATACATAGGGATATGCTTACTATACCAAAATGTTGTTGAAAAGTGGGCACTTAAAGCTTTCAGAATATCTCAATGCTGATGTAGCATGTTTGTTGCAATTGCTTTTTTCTGTATAAATGTCTTCGATGCAATATACTGGAAATCTTTTCTATTTTAATAAAAATAATTTTATATGATCATGTGTGCTTCCAAGCAATGTGGACATTCAAAATGAAACCACTGATCACCCTTGGGTGAGCTGTGTCCTTTGCTCTAGAATAAGAAGTCATGGAGTGTTATTAATATTATCCTAAACTGAGGGCCCTGGGATAGCCAGCCAGTTAGGACAGAGCTGGTCAGACCAGAGGGCAGGCAGTGGCAGAGAGTCAAGTACAAAGACCCCAGCTTTAGGCCTTCAGGACAGAGAGACTCTGCCAGATGGCTTTGAGGAAAGGCATTCTCAGTAGGAGGTATGGCCTGAGGGAAGGCGCGGAAGCAGGAGAGTCCGACTGTTCCAGCAGGAGAACAGTGGGGCTGACATGTTGGGGGCAGTGGGGAGGTGAGGGGAGGCGTAAGGCAGACCTGATGTGCAGGGCTTGAATGCCAGGCCAGAGGGGCATCCAAAGCCTCCGCCCTGGCCCTTCCAGCTATTCTGACCAGCCTGGAGAGCTCTGGGATGCATAGCGTGTGTGCATTCGACTGCAGTGCCTCGAGACCGTGGAGACATCCACTGATCTGGTTATTAGGCGGTGCTCCCTCTCCCTCTGTCCTGTAAGATCTGGATTCTACATTCATCGAGCCAGGCTGGGGGCCAGGCTTCCCCTGGGAGGGTTCAGCCTGGGTCTGTTTCACCTCCACTGTGGGAAGAAGAGTTAAACCCGCCAGCAACACTGACTGTTGCTAAAGAAATTTTATTTTCCTTCATTTGATGTAATGCTTCTTCAGCCAGGGCTGGTGGGAGTCAAGGCAACACACTCTTACAGAGGGAGCTCTGTTTCTCAGGACAGGAGGCCCTGCTGCGGGGGGCCTTCCCTGCCTAACCTCCCAGCTGGAAGAGCCCTGAGTTGTGCACTTTGGCAGCTGAGGGAAATGGAAGGCAGAGGGATTTTTCCTAGGGAAATTCCTTTCCCCAGTCCAGCAGCTTGGCTGGAGGGTGGATTTCCACTGTGTATGTGGAGGGAACCAGGCCCAGAGAGCACAAGTACCACCCTAAGGTCACACAGTGAGTCAGGGCAAAGCCATGGCCAGAGGTCAGGTCTAGGCTTTCCTTGGCATAGGCAGCTGGACAGGATTTGTGCTTCTCGGGGATGGAGCCAGCCACGTGGGAGAGTGCCATGAAGGTGGGCACCAGCGGTGGGCAGAGTGAAACAGGTTCAAGGCCAGATCAGACTGACAAGGCAGGCAGGCTAGGTAGGTGTGAGCAGACAGGTCCAAAGAGCTACCGGAAGCATAAAAGTAACTAACACAGCTCATCAGCTTACCTTCCAGAACAGTTTACACAGAGTTTTTCACTGCGTTTACCCCCAAACACTTCAGCATTCATTCGATATTTCTTTGTGGTTCTTTCATTTGTTTTTTGTTATTTGTCTAGCTCCTTTAGTCCAACACTTAATTTATTTTTCCCTTTTTAAATAAGTAATATAATAGTATTTAAGATTTACTGACCATCTAGCATGTTTCAGGCTATTTTAGGGAAAATTTTTATCAAAGATCAGGGGAGAATCTTCTCCCTCCAGGCCCCAAATTAGGTAATAGATTATTTTTGTAAGTCGATGAATAGAAGGTTCCGAATTTTAAAAGATACAGATATCAGATAAGAAGGATTTTTCACTAAAGACTCTATTTTCAAATGAAGGCCGTATTAAGTAATCATAAGTTACTATCTATACTTTTTTCTCAGCTCTTTGGTGGTGAATCTTCCCTCCGTACTGGCTTCAGTGCTCTGAGCAGTGTCAGATGAGCCCTCTCTCAGGAAGGGACAACAATAAGAGGCTCATCTGCACTTTAGTTCCGTGGGCATGACCTGGTCACTACTTCTTTCTACCTTCCTGCCTTCTTCTTGTTCATCCAAGATTGCCAGAGATGTCATCTAACTACTGTTTTTCTTTCCCATTTTGAACATTAAGAAATGAATTTGGTCTATATGTTAACAGGAGTATTATATTACCAATCAGTAAAATGTAAAATCTCGTGAATACCCCCTGCTCTGTTATATCTTGTGCTTATTATCTCATGGGACTAGAACAGCTTGAGCCTTGTGTATCTTGTTCTCCTATTGACAGTTTCTATGGGAAGACCTGTCATGTGATGAATGACCAAGAATGACCAAGAAGGTTCCTGGTCCCTTTCCTCAAGATTGTCCAAGTATTCCTGTCACATAAGTATAGCGCCAAGTGCTCTAAATGAAGTATCTTCATGGAATTCTTACAACTTCTCGATGAGGCAAATAGTATTACTGACATCATTTACAGTTGATGCAACTAAGGCTCGAGGAAATTAAATAATTTCTCCAAGGTCACACATCTGGTTAATAGCAGAGTAAAGAGACTTTGGACCCAGGTCTAACTCAAAACCTATGCTCATATTTATCATACTGTATATTTTCCTCTAAGTACAGCTTTGACTACATCCCCTGTATTTTCCAATAACGCTAATAAGGAAAACATAACAGGATCAAATGAGATTTTCTGCCAAGGTTTTTCTTTTCCCAACTTTTGTAGTTGCTATAGCCTTCCACCCATTGGCTTCTACAGTGAATTTTTTATTCCAAAATCCTCTGCAGATCAAAAGCCAAAGCCTGGAGGGCTTAAAGCACAGTTTGTATCTGTGCTTTGTAACATAGTTTGGGGAAAAATTCATAATGATGTGAGAGCTGAGACACTGAGAAGGGGCTGAGTCATGGGGTGTAGCATGTTCCTGGGAAACAGATTTAGGACAGAAACAAAATTCCCCCTTCTGAGAATGGAGATATGGCAGACACTTGCTGGTTTTTGGCTGTTCAGCGTGTGGCAAAGTCTCTCTTTCTGAGTGTAAAAGATCCTGTACCTGTAACTATGGAAGCTGAGAGGGGCAGGCATTTCCTCTGCTCCCTTTCTGGAAACTTGCGTAAGGGTATGTGGCTAAACAGCTAAACAGATGTTCCTGCCCAAGAATCTGAGTCTGGAGAAGGTGACTCAAAAGTGTGGAGAGGAGCCAGAAAGATTCTGAATTGCTTGAATATTTATCCTAAAGAAAGTAGATGTGACTGGTTTTCCTTGAATGTGTAAGTTTAAGTTTTCTACAAGCAGCAGAATTTGTGCTTGCTCTATATAGAGAAAGAAAGCTACCTTTTTACAATCAAAATTGTGACTGTGAAATATTATACATACGCAAATAAGTAGCCTTTAAAGAGTGCTTTTTAATTGCATCTCATTTAATCTTTAAAAAGAAATCCTCTAAGATAGGTATCACTGTCTTCATTTTACAGAAGAGGAAACAGACACGGAGAAGCTCACACACTGGAGAAGAGTCACAGTGGGCAGCAGAGCTAGAACTTGGACTTGGGCCACATGACTACAAGCCCATTCTCCACACTTGACCATTACCGAGCATTATAACTGTCATTCATCTCTAAATATCTATTTTGGGGGTTTTTGTTTTTGATTTTGTTTTTAAGGATAGGGTCTCTCACTGTGTTGCCCAGGCTGGAGTGCAGTGGTTATCAACAGGCACTCACAGCATACTGCAACCTTGAACTCCTGGCCCAACCGTCCCAGCTCAGCTTCCCAAGTAGCTGGGACTACAGGCACATCACCACGCCAGGCTCTAAACATCTGTGTTGATTTTGCCTTTCAGTGATATAGGGCACCTTTTTAAAAGATTTTCTAGATGATTCAAAATTGTCAGTTAACCTTCTGTAATTTAGTTTTAGTTTTATTACATTGTGTTCAGGAAATTTGGCTGAATTTTTTCTACTTTCAGGAATGTATTATGGTTTACTTTAAGGCCTAATATTTGGTCAGTTTTTGTATTTGTTCCACATAAATTTCAAAATAATGTTATCAAGTATAGACGGGCTTAACATGAATTAAAAGACAGATATTGTCAGACTAGAGAAAAAGTAAGATCCAACAATATCCTGTCAACTACAAGCTGCCCATTTGTTTTTATTCTTTTTTATTTCAAAATATTAATTAAGGGGGTGCAAGTGTATTTGTTATAAGGATATCTTGTATAATGCTTAAATCAGGGCTCTGGTGGGCCCATCACCAGAATAATGTCCATTGTACCCAATAGGTAAGATTTCATCCTATACCAACCCACCTGCCCTCTTCCCTTCTTGGTTTCTTATGTCCTTTATATGGCTTTGTGCCTGTGTGTACCCATCTGTTAGGTCCCACCTATTAGTGAGAACATAGTGGTGTTTGGTTTTCCATTCCTGAGATACTTCACTTAGGATAATGGTCTCCAGTTCCCTCCATGTTGCTGCCAATGACATTATTTCATTCCTTTTTATAGCTGAATAGTACTCCATAGTATATATATACACCACACTTTCTTTATCCATGAAGAGAGAAAGGAATGCTTAGACAATGTTGGTGGGACTGTCCATTTTTAACATAAGGAAATAGGTTAAAAGTTAAAAGATGTTCTGGACCGGGTGTGGTGGCTCACTCCTGTAATCCTAGCACTCTGGGAGGCCAAAGCGGGAGGATTGCTTGAGGTCAGGAGTTTGAGACCAGCCTGAGCAAGAGCGAGACCCCATCTCTACTAAAAATAGAAAGAAATTAGCCGACAACTAATAATAGAAAAAATTAGCCAGGCATGGTGGTGCATGCCTGTAGTCCCAGCTACCCAGGAGGCTGAGGAAGTAGAATTGCTTGAGCCCAGTGAGTTTGAGGTTGCTGTGAGCTAGGCTGATGCCACGGCACTCTAGCCCAGGCAACAGAGTGAGACTCTGTCTCAAAAATAAATAAATAAATGAATAGATATTCTGCAGAAGAATGGACTCAGAAAGAAAAAGTTAAAGGATGGCGTAGTGGTACACGTTTCTATAGTGCTTATCATGTGTCAGGAACTGTTGTAAGTACTTCACACGTATTAACACATTTATTCTCACAATCATCCTATGAAGGAGATACTGTTACTATCCCTGATTTACAGGGACGGAAAACTGAGTCAAGTAATGTGTCCAAGGCTGCACATTGGTCACATGAAGTCTGTACTTGGATATTTTACAGAGCATTAAGTTGCAAGGGAGTTAGTGAAAACAACATTGCAATAAAACAAAAAGCATATGTTTTTTGCCTATGTGTGCAAATTTTGTCTTATATATTTCCATACACTCAAAATACCTAACCTTCACAATGCATCAAAATCAAGTTTTATGCCAATAAAGCTATAACTCTATGAAACACAAAAGCAACATTGTATTTTACTATGTAAAACAGTAGTCTTCTGAGTTTGCTAAAAGAAGTAAAAAAAAGTTAAAGGGTAGAAATTGGATGAACCCGTTAACACTAATTGAAAGAAAGCTAGAATGACTATACTAGTATCAGACAAAGTAGATTTCTCAGGAAGGAATATTACCAGAGATAAAGTTCTTTCATAATAATAAAAGAATAAATTTATCAAGATGAAATAAGAATCATAAATGCTTATGCTCCTAATAAAAAGGTTCAAAGTATATGAAGCAAAACTGATAGAACCTAAAGGAGAAATACACAAATCTACAATTATAGTTGAAGATCTCAACATCCCTCTCTTAATGCTTGATAGAATAAGTAGACAGAAAATCAGTAAGGACACAAAAGACTTGAATAGCACTGTCAACTTTACCTGGCATTTATGGAACATTCTACCAAATAACAACAGAACACAGTCTTTTTAGGTGTGCAGAGAATATTTATCAAGACAAGCCATATTCTGGGCCATAAAATGATTCTCGGTAAATGTGAAAGGCTTGAAATCATACAAAATATATTCTCTGTCCACCATGTGATTAAGTGAGAATCAATAAGAGAAAGTTACCAGGAAAGTTCCAAAATTTGGAACTAAATAACATTTTAAAATAACCCATAAATCAAAGAAAAATCATGAGGAAAATTAGAAATTATTTTGAACTAAATGAAGATGAAAACACAATGTATCAAATTTGGTGACATGCAGCCAAAGACAGGCTTAGAGGGAAATTTATACCATTAAATGCTTATGTTAGAAAAGAAGAACGGTTTAAAATCAATGACCTCAGCTTTCACCTTCATAAACTGAAAAAAGAGTAACAAATTAAACCCAAAGTAAGCAGAAGAAAAAAATAACAAAAAGAGAAATCAGGCTGGGTGCGGTAGCTCACTCCTATAATCCCAGCACTTTGGGAAGCCAAGGTGAGAGGACTGCTTGAGGCCAAGGGTTCAAGACCACCTGGGCAAAACAGCAAGACCTTATCTCTACAAAAAAATTTTTTTAATTAGCTAGGCATGGTGACATGAGCTACTCAGGAGGCTGATAGCTCCAGCTACTCAGGAGGCTGTTGTAGGAGGAACACTTGAGCCCTGAGGTTCAGTTCAGGCTACAACAATCTCACCTCTGCACTTCAGCCTGGGCAACAGCAATAGAGCTGGACCTTCTCTCAAAAATGAAAAAAAAACAAAAACAAAAGACAGAGAGAGAAACCAATGAAATAGTGAGAAAACAACAGAGAAAATCAATAAAACCAAAAGCTGGTTCTTCTAGAAGATCTATAGTACAGTTGAGTCTCATTATTAATGATAGTTATGTTCAAAAAAGTCAAGGGGAACATTGAATTAGCTAATACTGAACCATTGCCCCTAGGGGAAATATAGGCTTAGGTTCCTGTGGGCCTCTGGTGACAACTTTTCATCAACTGATCAATACATAACTTTGTTTTATGTGCATTTCTGCTTAAAGATACCTTATTTAATATATATTATTGATTCATTAGTGTTGGACTCAATGGCTAACAGCACTATAACTCATGCCTGAATGAAGCTTACCTAAATAAAATATATATTTTCTCTGTAAGGCATATCGCAACTTTTGTGCTCTTAAAAACACTAAATAGTATTGCAGGACCGTGCTGGGGGGCCTTTTTTAAGCAAAAAATCATCAACAAAAAACACAAAAATGCAAAAACATTGGCACTAAATTGACTGCAAAAAGGACACTTGCTTATAGTACGGAGCTGAGACAAGAAGGCGGAGCATCACCTTGTTTCCCTTGGCTGGGAAGTTGTATGTTGGGCAACTCAAATTTTTTGCCACTCTGTGCATGTCCATGAATGATCATAAAAGCGCCACAAGTATTGATTTTTGTGGTTACAAAGAAATGTTAGCAAGCAGGAAAATCCATAAAACTGAATGCACAAATGAATGAGGAGCAATCATACTGATAAGCATCTAGAAGACACCAATTACCAATATCAGAAATGATAAGGGACTACCACCACAGATCACACAGATAACAAAAAGATAAGAAAATAATATTAGGAACAACTTTATGCCTACAAATTTGATCACTTACATAAATGAAATGGACAAATTCCCTAAAATATACAAGTTACCATAACTCACTCAGAAAGTAGATAATCTGAATGGTTCTCTATTAATAAAGTCAACTTTGTTGTTTAAAAATCCACTCCCCCCCAAAAAAAAACCCTACAAAGAAACAAACATCTCATGCCCAGATGGATTCATTGATGATTTGTAGCAAATATTTAAGAAGGAAATAATACTAATTCTATACAAACTCTTTCAGAAAATAAAAGTGGACAGAACCCTTTCCAACTTATTTTATAAGGCGAGTATTACCCTGATTCTCCAAATCTGAAAAAAAAAAAAAATTACAAGACTAGAAAACTGCCAGACACTGTGGCATGTGCCTGGAGTCCCAGCTACTCAGGAGGCTGAAGTGGGAGGATCGCTTGAGCCAAGGAGTTCTGGGCTGTAGTGCAGCTATACAAATTGGGTGTCCGCACTAAGTTTGGCATCAATATGGTGACCTCCTGGGAGTGGGGGACCACGAGGTTTCATAAGGAGGATTGAACTGGCCCAGATCAGAACTGGAGCAGGTCAAAACTCCCATGCTGATAAGTAGTGAGATCACGCCTATAAATAGCCACTGCACTCCAGCCTGGGCAGCACAGCAAGACCCTGTCTCTTAAAAAGAAAAAAAAAAAAAGAATAGAAAACTAACTACAGACCAATAGTCTCAAAGACATAGCTGAGAGAAATTAAAGAAGACATATATAACAGAAAGATATCTAATGATGATAGATCAGCAAACTCAGTATTGTTAAGCGGTCAATTCTCTCCACGTTAATCTATAAATTCAACATGATCCCAATCAAAATCCCCATAGGCTCTGGTTTGGTTTTGTTTTCCAGTAATTGGCAAGCTGACTCTCCAATTTATCTGGAAATGCAAAGGACCTTAAATAAATAACCCAACTTTGAAAAGAAAAAAAAAAAGAGCAGGAGGATTTATGCTACCTGATTTCAAGACTTATAATAAAGCTACAGTAATCTAGATAGTGCAGTATTAGTGTAAAAATACCTAGATAGATCAATGGATGGAATACAGAGCCCACATATGTACAGCCAATTGGGAAGGAGTGATCTTTTCAGGAAAGAATACTGAAACAATTGGATATTCATATGCCAAATAAGAACAGAAGAAAAAGACAAAGGGAATCACAGCCCTTCACGCCATGGTGTCAAAATCAAAATGAATGTAAGAGCTAAAACTGTCAAACTTCTAGAGGAAAATAGGAAATTTGCATGATCATGGAGTAGGTAAGTTCTTAAATAGGACATGAAATGAAAAAATGACACACTGGGTCACTCTTCCTTGTGTCTGATCTGTTGCCACTAATCTCTCTCTCCACCTGCTGCCTGGGCAGTGACTTCTCCAACCAGCCCATGGTCTTTTGTAGGAGTCAACTTTGTCACTGTGCTAACTCCATTCAGCACACTGTCCCTTCCACCTGCCTGCTGCTAAGGTTGCGAATTTCTGAGTTAGGAACTTCACCCACTCCCAGGCCCTCCCTCACCTCCAGTCCACTCCTCCGGATGTGGTGTGAGTGAAACTTGGTGGTCCCAGGTGGGCTTCCCTCTGCATGCACTGAGTGGCTCGTTGTGCTCCACTCATGCCCTTCAAGTTGTTGTATGAAAACAGCCTTCTAGAGATTCTAGGCGCAACATGAAATTCTTCCTACCAGGTTCATTTGATCACTTCAATGGGGATTTGCCTGCAAAAACGGGAGAGACGGAAGGGGTTAGATCCCCACCTAGCAGCAGAAGTCCCTTTTGAATCAGACTGGGCACCAACTTGACTTGCTATAATACTGTTTCAAAGTACAGTCACGTGCCACTTTACAATGGGGATACATTCTGGGAAATGTGTCATTAGGCAATTTCGTTGTGCAAACATCACAGAGTGGACTTACACAAACTAAGATGTGTATAGCCCAGGGGTGGGGAACCTGCAACCCTAAGGCCACATGTGGCCTTCTAGGTCAGGTGTGGCCTTTTGACTGAATCCAAATTTTACACAACAAATCCTTTTGTTTTTACTAATACATTTTTGTTTGTCTTTTATATGTTAATTTTATTTTTAAAATGAAAATATTTAAGACACCAAAAAATAAAATAAGTTTCAACGAAATAATACTCCCAGATTGACTGGCACAATTAGAACATTAGAAAGCCATAAGGGCTAAATTGACAGCTGCTATGCTCATGATTTAGTTCTAACTTCCCCCAACCCCCACCCGAACTGGCACCACTACTGCATGAGGCTGGCTGGCAAGAGTTTATGGGGTCAAGTACACCAGTCTGTTATCAGCTTTTGACAATGGTGTAATGTGTTTCCGTTTTTGAAGTGGAATTTGTGAATAGTTGCACAGCTTGACAGCATTTTTAAATTCTGTCTGTTTAACAACCCATCATGTCAAAGAAGACCAAGATATGCTGAAGGAAGAACACAAATTTTTTAATGAGGATTGGGAATTGCAATATTATCTTGTTTCTGCTAAAGATAAGATGATTTGCTTGCTTTGTGATACTGCAATATCAACATTAAAGAAATTCAATGGTCATCAGCATTGTAACACTCATAAGGACCACAAATATTTTAAATTAGAGGGAGAGGTGTGAAAGGTTGTGTTGCAGAAATTAAAAGGTGAAAAGCAAAACCAAAGACAATTCTTTCAAGCCACAATAAGACCTGGAAATAATGCTACTGAAGCAACTTATAAAGTAGCTTATATATTCAGGAAAAAAAGGAAGCCATTCAGTGATGCAGAAATTGTGAAAGAATGCTTAGTTGTAGGATGCTTAGATCCCAATAACGTTTCAAAGTACAAACAACTTCCTCTTTCAAGGAGAACCATAACTGATCGGCAGCATGAATTAGCCTTCAACTTAACAGAATGACTTCATACAGTACTTCAAAAGGAAAATACATATTATTCAATCACTTTGGATGAATCAACTGATACTACTGACTCGGCACAGGTTTTATACTTCATTTGGGTCATAACAGAAGATTTTCTTTGCTACGAAGAGTTACTCACTTTGGGCACGCTTGCAAACATAATGCAGGAAATAGATATCTTAAACAACTTCCAAGATAAATGTCGTGAAGTTGGACTGAATTTGGTAAATTTAGTGAGTGTATGTACAGACAGTGTATGTTCCATGACAGGGAAACCTGAAGGGTTTATTGCACAGATAAAAAAAGTATAAAAAAAGATAAAAAAGATACAGATGCTCTCGTTTCTTTTTATTGTATCTTGCATCAGCAAAATTTCTGTGCTAATGCTACTATTTTAAGTGACACTTTGCAACAAGTTTTAAGTATTGTTTACAATATTTATACAAATGCAACATGGCATCATCATAACATGCTAAAGTTGAAGGATGAGGTATTCAGTGTAGATTTGCCATATCAAAAGTGTGTTGGCTACCACAGGGACAGGTGTTAGCCAAAATTTAATCTCTGTGAGAGCAGATAGTTAAATTTTATGAAGAACAGAATCAGCAATGTGAATTATTGAAAGATTTCTATAGGAATACAGCATTTCTGTGTGATATCATGTCAAATCAAAATGACTATTTCTTTGCAGGGTAAAATTAAGTCTATATATGATATGTGGCAAAAAAAAATCCAAACATTTCAAAAAAAGCTATCTTTTTCAATACACTTCTTCGAAAGGAAATTTCAGATGAACATTTTCCCCAGTTAGCAAAGGTCATTGATGAGCAGGATGATATATGCAAATCATTTGAAGAATATGCAGCTGTTATAGACCTATTAATTGGAGAATACAATGAAAGCCTCACTGACTTTGAGAATCATGACATCACACTCAAATTAGCATTTCAGCCTCACCAAGTAGGTATCACCAAGGCACCTACAGAACTGCAGATGGAATTGATTGAGCTCTCAGTAGATGATGTTTTAAAGTCACTGATGCTAAGAAAGACCCAACTGAAAAATGGAAAAGTACAGTAGAATACCCACACCTTTGGCAACATGCCTGAAAAATGCTTTCTTGCTTTTCAACCACTTATTGCTGTGCATCTACACTCTCCTACCTAACCCAAATCAAGACACCCTTAAGGTCAGAAATGACTGATACCCACCTAGAGGATCAAGTGAAACTGGACCTCCATGCTGCAACCAAGTATTCAAATGCTTTTCAACAAAAGCAGACACAACGAAGTCATTAAAAGGTAAGTTAACTTTAAAATTAACAAACAGTTTTCATTTTTTGAAATTGTTAAGTACATAGTAGTTAGATTTTTATAAAATAATGTATATTTTTAAGTATATCTCATTGAAGTTTCTTGAGTGTGGCATTATTTGGTTACAGCTAAATTAATGTGGCTTTCCAACATGAAAAGGTTCCCCACCCCTGGTGTAGCTTACTACACACCTAGGCTATACAGTACAGCCTATTGCTCCTAGCCTACAAACCTGTACAGCATGTTACTGTCCTGAATACTGGTAAGTATTTGTGTGTCTAATCACATCTTAACACAGAAAAGGTACAGTAAAAATATGGTATTATAATCTTATGGGGCCACCATAGTACATGCGGTCTGGAATAAGTGTATTCTCCTGACATAGGGGGAAGGAATAGAGAGGACAGTGCCCAACCCTGCCGTTGCCCTGCTGGCCATTCGTAAGCCCTTAGTATTACAAATTCTATTCTTACAATCAGCGGGTCAGTTTACTTCAATGCCCACTTATTGAAAGTCCTTAAAATTAGCTTCCTTCAGTTAGGGTTTACTGAGCCCTTCCCCAGGGAGGAGTTCCTGTGGGGAGTCTGGGACAGGTGACTGGGGCCGTGCCTTCATCCACGGGGTTGGGGCCATGAGTGGGACCAAGTCTCCCCAGTACCGGGTGTATACTGCGGCCACGGTCAGGAAAGGTCAAGGTATGTGGAAGCTGGAAAGAATGACGGACGCTGAGGGACAGGCCAGCACATCAGGCGAGAGAGAACAGCCTGAGGAAAGGCAGGGAGGTGGAAAGTCCCAGAACATGTTTGAGGAATATCAAGAATCGAGTCTGACGGAAGCATGGGATAAAGTTCGGGAGTTGAGGAGACACGCCTGGGGCCAGACTCCAGGGGGATTTGGCTTGGTCCGATAGGCACTGAGGGACAAGTGGACAGGTCGGAGGCATGCGGTGGGAGCGCCCGATTCCAACTTGGGTTCGCCTCAGAGGGCACGTCCCGGGGAGAGGGGCTCCCCCTCCCTAGAACGAGACGTCCCTGGGAGGCTGGTGTCACTGGGGAGGGGAAGTGGGCACACTGGGGGCCTGAGGTGTCCGTCGGGGCCGGCCAAGTCAGGGGAGTACTGTCCCCTGGCGGCGCCGGCTGGAAAGTCCCTTGTGCTGCGACGGTGAGCACCGCGGTGCCCGAAGCGCGTAAGCCGCTGAGGAGTTACCTGGAGCCCCGTGGGAGGCGCGGGCTTTCCTAAGGGTCTGGAAAGGGACAGCTCGGGGCGGAAGTCCGGGGGGACCCGGGCCCCTTGTCCGCACCTGGGGAGCCCAGGGCAGTGGCGGAGCGCCTTCCGCGGACTTAGTTCTCCGGGCGGCCCGGAGGGTGGCCCCGGGCGCCTACGCCTGCAGCTGTCGCTGCCTTATAAGGCGGGGCCGGGCGGCGCCGGGGGAGGGGCTGCGGCCGCCCGGCCCCGTCCAGGGCTCGCCGAGTGGCGCGGAGCGGACGGGAGCGCAGCGCAGCGCAGCCGCGGGGAGCCGAGCAGCGCGCGGAGCCGGCCATGGGCAAGTCAGGTGAGCCCGCGGGCCGGCCGCGCCCGGGTGCGGGGATGGCCCCGGAGCCCCGGGCTCCCGAGCCCTCGCGCTCACCCTCCCCCGCCGCGGCTGGGTCCCCGGGGAGCGCGGCGGCCGCCTCGGCGCGCGGGACGCGGCTCCGGCTGCGATGCGGGACCCCTGGGTGCGGGATGGAGGGGCGCGCGGACGAAGCGCCCCGCGCGGCGCGGGCAATTTCCGGGGCAGCCAGGAAGCCGGAGCGGCCGTCAGGCCACGGGGAGCGAGGGAGGGAGGGCGAGACCGAGGGAGGGTCCCCCTGTCTGTGAGCCAGAGATTGCGTCAGGGAGGGCTTCCAGGCGCTGATGGGATTAGCGCTCCGCGTTCGGCCAAGGCGTGGCTTTTGCTTTGTTTCAGGAGGACAGAGATAGAGTTGGAAAAAGCCACAAAACTGTGACAGCATCTCTTGCTGCAAAGCTGCTTGCCCCGTTCAACCTCCTAAGGACAGCTCTGAGCATCCTCTTCATTCTTTCGTTGTCTCTCCTCTCCTGAGCACCCCCTCTGTGCCAGGCTCCCCGTGTGCCAGGCTCAGTCCGGCTCCCCCTTTATCTCTGACCTGTTGCTGTCCATCCTCACCACTGGCTGTCGGATGAACTTTCTAAAATGCAGCTCTCCTCCTTTCACTCCCTAACACCTTCCACCCCATTGTCTGCAGAGTGAAAGGACAATCTATCTCTTCAGTCTCCCTTCAGGCCCCTGGGAGTTGACTCTCCAGCTATTCTGGGGCTGGCACACTGGTCCCTTGCCCTGGGTTTCCCTACCCAGCACTCACCACCCCTACTACCCAGCCTGAAAATCCTCACCATCCTTCTAGGCTCAACTCCTGGGCTGGGAGCCCATCCCAGATTCCCTTGCAGAGGGACCACCCCACCCAATGTGTTCTTTGTTGCTTCTTCCTGCAGTGGGCTTGGGACACGTATTCAGCCATAGACCTGTTTCCCACTGACTCCTCACTGCCAGCGGTCAGGGCCATGTTGATCTCAGCACAGTTCCTGCCTCACAGGAGGCTCTTGATGAACAGCCGTTGAACAGAGTTCAGAAATCTGCTTTATCAGCGTTGTCAGCCTCAAATGAGTACAGCCAGGTCCCTTCTTGGATCTGTCCTCCAGGATCCAGACTCAAGAGGTACCAGCATTGGGAACAAGTGGCTTTCCCGGGCATTGGTCCTAACCTAACCAGCCTTACCTCGGGCTCTACAGGCAGGTCTGGCTTTCAGCTCTGGCTGTGCCAATTACTTGCTGGTTGATGCTGAGCAAGGCCCCTTCCCTCTCTGTTCCTCAGTTTCCCCATCTGTATAATGAGGGTGGCCCATATGATCTGCAGGGTCCTTCATGGTATGGAGAGGTGACATAATGGGTTCGTTATATAGTTAAAAGAGCAGGATGATGGGTGGAAATAGGGCAAAAATATGGCAGATGGGAGAGAGCATTTTGAGATATCTACTTGGGAAATCAACTCCTTTCTCTGTAGATTTAGGAGAAAACCCACAAATTCTCTTCAACTACATCTTAATCAGTTGTTTCTGGCTTCTTCCCTAAGACACGGTTTTTCAGAACTACTAAGATTCAGCTGTGTGCTCACTCTTCTATCTGTTCATCCCTCCCTTCTCCCCCCATTCCACTGTCTGTCAGCTCTGTCCCCGGCCATGGACACAGTGCAACGAAGTGCCTGGCCCCCGTCCCCAGAAGTGTTCATGTGGATTGTGAAATGAATAAATAAAGCTGATTAGGGGGACGAACAGGTACACATGGCTCCAGTATGGGGTGGGAAGTGATCCAAGCCACAAGACAGGTGCAGGTGAAGGGTGGTGGGAGCCCAAGTGGGGTAGAGATCTCCACTGCATGGGAGCCACTGAAGGAGGTGGTGAAATCCCAGAGAGCTTAAGAATTTGGACTTTATTTTATGGGACCTGGGATACCATTGAAAGGCACCGATCCAAAAGCAGCAGGACCAGAGCTGTGCCTGGGTGGAGGTGGAGGATGGGGGGACCATTGCAGTTACACAGACAAGAGATGACAGAGGCATCTAGGGCAGGGGTAGGGGCTGGAGAGGAGGAGGGTGTGGATTTGTGAGATGGTGGCCTTGAGCAGACTTGGTGACAACCTATTGTGAGGTAGAGGGAAGGGTCAGAGGCATGCAAGATGGTGGTGATGTCTTCCAGGCCTGGAGGTACCGCCTTGGGCAGGTTTCAGAGGAGGATGACTTCTCACTCAGAAGAGAGGAGGGGGCCGGAGCTAGTTGAGTCAGGTGCCACCTCTACCCTCCCACCCTGACATACACACCCAGGCACCTTCCAGAATCCAACCCAGGCCTATCTCCTTCACAGCCACATGCACTTCATTTGTCTCCTCCCATAAGACTGAGAGTCCCTGGAATAGTATCTGGCTTTCCTAAGGGTCCCTAGGGAAAGGTGACTTTTCTGGGTGACCCAGTGGCCTTCGGCACAAACCCAACCTTGAAGTTCCAGGCTATAAGCCTGAGGCTGGTGTCTGTGCCTACAGGGCAGGTAGCACTCACAGATGTCTATCCATGCAGGGCCTCTATGTGGTTGCATGATGACCATAGTCATAAGGAATCGGTCCCTGCCTCTTCTTATCAGTGCACAGAAGCCAGTCTCTTTTTCATCTTTAACCTCAGATATGCCCCAGAGCCTATTGGGGTAATGAGCATTATTATAAAATCATCACACAACTGACACAGCTTAAATTCCAGAAGATACTTGGCCCAGTGTTTGGAGACTGCTAGGTCCCAGCCTTGGTCTCTCTTCTGGGCCTCAGTGTGCAGAAAGTGTGGTGTGCCAGAGAAAGGCAATGGCCTTGGGCTTAGTGGAAGCCTCTTCTCCCTAGTATTATAATAGTGATTACCAATTATTAAACTCCTACTGCATGCCAGGCAGGGAGCTAGATATTTTCTATTACTAAACATTGTAACAATGCTGCAAAGAGTTATTATCAACTCATTATATAGATTTATAGAGGTTGAGTGCCTTGCCCAAGCTTACACATTGACCAGTGAGTAAACAAACAGAACTGAACCCAGCTCTCTGAATTCCCCTTTCTCTCTACCACGCTGCGCACTTGCCCCCACCCTACTCCCCTTCCCAGCCTGGGCTCTGGCCCATGGGGACCTCCACACACCCTCTCATAATCTCTAAGAATGTTAGTGTCCCTCAGCCCACATCTGTTACCACCAGATGCCATCAGAGCAGAAAGGCCTTTAGGGACCAACTAGCCCAGGGATTTTATATGGAGCGGGGCCCTCAGGAGTCTGCAGGGAGAGGCTGTGTGGGCCGGGTCAGCCCCAGTGGTTCCATTTTCACTGGTGATTTTATTGAAGATTTCCTTCGAAGGAAGGGTTTCCCTGCTTTGAAGACGTGAAAACCACAGATGTCATCCTTCCTTCACACACAGATGGGGAACCTAGGGCCCAAAGGGGCAGGGACTGGCCTCTAGGCAGGCAGGGCTGGAGGATGGGCTGCCTCTCTGCTGGCCTGAGGGAGGGAACCCTGGCTCCTCTGATCACAGCCACTGGCTTTGGACAGGGGCAGCCTGGAGGAGGCTAATGCTGGGGGTGGGGGATTCCTTCTTCCTGTAAGCAATTGAGCAACTCTTTATTGACATCATTCTGGCTGTTGTGAAAAGAGGAAGCTGTACATAAAGTGGAAAATGTGGGAGATTTGGGCCAGGGGAGGGAGTGAAGGGAAGGGTATTCTTAGATCTGGCTCTAATGTGGACTCACTGTGTGACCTTGGACAATCTGCATGCCTCCTCCACCAAAGACCCCAATTTCCTCATCTGTGAAGAAGAGAGAAATCCTGTCCTAGTGCCTTCACCGTACTGGTGTAAGAACCTCGGTCATTTGTTCACTCATTCACTTAGCAAATGTCCGAGCTCAGAGGTCCTGCAAGGTGCCATCAAAGATCAATTTAAAGGCAGGGAAGGGCTCTGACCAAGAAAGGATGGGAGCAAGTTCTCCTAAAGCCAGACACCAAAGGGCTTCTGCCCAACAGTAACAATAATAATAATTATTACCTGGCATTTAATAAGCGTTCATTATGTTCCAGTACGGTTCTCAAGCATTTACATGGGCTTAATCTATTTAATCCTCACAACAACCCTGTGAGGTAGATACTGCTATCCTCATTTTATGTATGGGAAACTGAGGCACAGAGTGATTAAGTAACTTGCCGAAGATCACACAGCTAGTGAAAGGGAGAGCTGAGATTTGCCTATTGAAATTCCTGGAACCCAGGCTTAAAAGAGCAGGAGCTACCCATCTGAACCTTATCCTTTTTTTTTTTAACTGTCACTTTTTAATGCTTTTTTCCTGATAGACAGGCAAAACCAGTTTTGTCCCAAAGGTGGGAGCAGGTTGCTTTCTAGCCTCTTGCCGTGGGGAAAGAGGGGACTGTTCACAACTCCTGCCCTTGCCCCTGACTGCCACGGGCCTCTTTCCTGGGGAGTCTGGAAAGGGCTTAGGAATGAGGCAGGCTGGGCTCAGGGAGGCCTCAGAGAGGAGATGATGCTGAGGGAGGAGCCTGTCTCAGCCAAAAGTCTGCAGGGAAGAGGCAGGGCGCAGACCTCAGAATCTTTACACAGCCTCCAGCGCCCAGGGCCGGAGCAGCCCCGCCTATGATGCCTGCACCCTCCACCCCTGCACAGACAGCCCAGCCCTCCCCTCAGCCCGGGCAGCCAGGCCCAGGCAGCCCCTGCCACCTTTCAGCAGCTCTGACCTTCAGTTTATTTGAAGCCCCAAATCTGCCCTCCCTGCCCCCGCCCCACACCAACCTCTGCTGTAAAGTCCCTGATTTGCCTCTGGGGCCCTCAGGCAGGTCTGTCTGTAAAGGCCTTGGCACATTGGACGCTTTGGAGAAATCTTAGTTCTTTTCTCCTCTTCCTTCCTCCTCCTCTTCCCCTTCAGATCTGACAGCGCCTGTTTTCCCTGCTTTCCTCAGCTGTCCCCACTGCGCCTGCTCTGCCTCCTCCTCCGCCTCCTAGGTTAGCCCCGTGTCTTCTCTGTCATCCCTTTGTCTTACGACCCTAGGGCTGTGGGGTGTGGGGTTAGGACCGGGGCTTTGCCTCTGATCTAGTCTCCCCCATGAAGGGCCCATCCCCCAACTAGTTGTGGGGATTTGGGCAGGTAACTTGGCTTCTCAAGCCTCAGTTTCCCAGTCGAAAACATGGCTAATGTCGTGGAAGCTCACCCAAAAGGTGATGAGACGTAAGTGAGATGATGCGTAGGCCCGGCCCGCAGACGGGGATGGCCAGCGAGCAGAAGAGAGCAGGAGCACGGACAGGCGGGCCTGCCGCTCCCTCATTCCGGCACTCCGGGCCTGTGTGGCCTCTCTGAGCCTCAGTTTACCCTCCTACAAAATGAGGATGCAATCCCTGCCCTTCCCCCATGGCAGGGTGGCCGTGAGGGCTTTGGCTGCCTGCTGGGGGACGGGTGGTTTTTCTTTGACTTTTTTTCCTAGTGTTTATCTGTGTTCTTGGGTCTTTCTACAGAAGTGGGGTGTGCCTCTTGCTGGGCGTGGTCACCTTGATAACTTGCCTCCCTGGGGCTGAGGCCCTGAGCAGGGGAGCCACCTGGGCCGAGGCCGCAGGGGGAGAGGACTCCTCGTGCTGCCCGAGTTGTGGTTGGAGGGGAGAGCGGGCTCCTCTCCTGATTGCCAGAAAGACCTGCTGTCCCTTCCAGAGAACCCTGGCCCAGGACCCTGCCCCTGCTGAGGACATTGCCTGGCTTCAGCTTCTGGGCACAGGAACTTTCACTTTTGTTTCTCTTTACTTCCCACATTCTGGGAGTGCGGTGACCTAGTTTTTAGCAGCCTTATTTGTCCCTCTCTGCCGAGGAGACTTGGGGCCTGCAGCACCATGGGGTTCAGGGCAAACTGATCCCAACACTTGGGCTGCCTTTAAACTCGCTTTCCCCTAGCTATCCACTCACCGCCCTCCTCCCCCTCCTCCTCAGAGGCCCCGGATATCCTTAGTTCCTTCCACCCTGGCCCATTCTGTGCCCTGTGCCTCCTCACCTCATGCTTTCTGATGTAGAAACACCTCCTGCAGGGAGTCCTCCCTCCCCTTGTGCATCCGTGCTCACCACTGCACATGCCGCTCGGTCTCATGCATCTCCCGTGATGTCCCAGGAGACCCACCACGGCCCGCCTGGGACATGGGAACTGGAAGGGACTTTCGGATGGGCCTGGCCAAGCCTGCCACTCAGGTGGGGACCCTCCTTTACCTTGACTGTGTGTACCCATCCATGCCCTTGCCTGTTCACATACCCTCGTTTCAGTCACTGTCTCCTTAGAGAAGCTCAGGAAACTCCTGCAAGTCTTGGGTTGGTTCATCTTGTCTCCTCTCACCCCCACCCTGATGGCACCTTACAGGATCTCATCTGACCCAGGGCCTGAATCCCCCTGAGAAGGGCTCGCCTGCTTGCATTCCCCAAGTGGTAGAGCGCTCACTACCGTGTGAGGTGGCCCCTTTCAGTCTTCAGAAAGCTTTGATCGGGAGGAAGGTCTTTCTCGGGCTGAGTTAATTTGTCTTCCTGCCCTTTCCACCCATTGGCCCCAGCTTTTCCCTCTGGGACCCCAGAATGCATCAGAGGCCTCCACTGTGTCTTGCAGAGTGTAATCTTCTGTAGGGTGAGCTTACCCAGCACTTGAACCATAAGACCCCGTTTCCAGCCTCTGAACACGCCTCTCGCACAGAGCAGGGGCCAGGCTGGGGAAGCAGTCCATGGCCCAGGGGCCTGTGGGTTTCTGGCAGCCACACCACCCTGCTGACTCCTTCTTAACCTGTCCTCAACCCCCAACGGGCTCCCGTGAGTTGCTGTGGCTCCTGCCATCTCCCTGTGAGATAGTCCTTAAAAACCTCTGTGACTCCTTATCCCAAATACCACATTAACATGCTAAACCTGAAATCTTTTTTTATTGCAATAAAAAACACATGACATGAAATGTACCATCTTAATCCATCTTTAAGTATGCTGTACAGTAGTGTGATGTATATTCACATTGTTGTGAAACAGCTCCAGACCTTTCTCATCTCCTAAAACTGAAACTCTATATCCATGATTAAACAACACCTCTCCCTTTTCTCATCCTCCCAGGAGACCTGAAATCTTTGTCTTTCCTATCAGATAGGGCTTGTTCTGCCTCTTGGCCACAAAGACCTGATACTTCAGGTTTAGCTCCACCCTCTGCCTTATGCCTAGTCACCATTACCAGTTTTCACCTCCATGCCTTTGTCATCATTTTGTATCCCCATCTCTGCCTGTCAACCCAAACCTCTCAAATCCTGGGATTCAGACACCCCCCATCACCCCTCCCCGACCCCACATTACTGTGACTGGATCTTGCTAGATGGCCTTGCTGAGACCCAGAGTCCGCTTACTCTTTATTTAAGAGTCTACTTCCTCTTTATCAGAAAGCCCTTGGACAGCTCCACCTGTGTAGTTGCGACCTGCAGTTATCTCCACCTCCTGGGTCTGCATCTAGCCCCAAGCCTTGTGAGGGCAAGCCCTGGGTCTTCTTCCCCTCATCTCATGTCCCCTCAGAGGTCTCATGGGATTTGATTCGAAGGCCCAGGGGGTCTTGCTATGGGAGAAGGAATGAGGACTCTCTGTTGGGTCATCTCCTAGCCTTGGGTGACAGGCAGCAGAGGAAAAGAAAGGCACTGGTGAATATGTGACCTGGGACAGAGGAAGGAGGGTGGCACTTCCTTTATGCTCTGGTTTACACCCTTCCTGCTACTACCCACAGCCAGCCCTTGTGAGACAGGCTTCTGGCCAGGTGGGACCAGCTCGGTGTAAGGGCCCTCTGTGGCCCTCACCACAACCCACCCAACTCACCTCTATTTCCCCAGAGGGGAACTCCCAGATCCCTAAGGCTGGGGCTCAGTGCCTTCACCATCCTAGCCTGGCTAGCTCCTGTCCATACGTCTTTGGGGCCTCAAATCAGGAGTCACCTCCTTCCTGATCCACCAGACCATGTTAGGTCCATCTTCTCCAGGTTCCTCTTGAACTTGCGCTTACCTGCATCTTGGCACCTATCACACAGCTAGTATCTGTTTACAGGGCTGTCTCCCTTCTGTATGTGAGCTCTTTGAGGGCAGGATATAGCTGATTTGTTTCTGGATTCCCAAGGACACAGTGTGGTACCTGGCACAAGGGAGGCATTCAGAGAACAGATGAACAGATGGATGGAGAATAGATGGATGGATAATATTGGATGGATGATGTTGGATAGATGGAATATGTTGGATGGATGGATGGAGAATGTTGGATGCATATTGGATGGATGGGTAGATGGAGGATGGATGGAAGATATTGGACAGATGGATGGATGGATTAATGAAAAATATTAGATCGATGGATGGATGGATAGAAGATAATTGGATGGATAAATGGAGGATGTTGGACGGATGGATGATGTTAGATGAATTTTGGTGGATGGATAGAAGACATTGGATGGATGGATGGGTGGATGGGGGGATGGATGGAAAATGTTGCATGGATGTATGGATGGGGGATGTTGGGGTTCCATTTCAGATCCAAATTGGTGTGATATTTCCTCACTATTGACCTTGCTTGCCCTTGGCTTCACCCACCTATTCTCTTACTAACCACAGCCTTCTTGCCCCTGCCCTTTCTGAAGTCATGACCCAATTGGGTCATGGGCTCCACCTCTTCCCCGACTTCAGCCCTGGGCCCACTGATCACAGCATTCACCCTCCTTTCACCACCACTTTTTCTTTTTTACACTTTTCCTTGACTCTGTGTCTTACTCTGGTTTTTTGCTGCTATAATAGAATACCATAGATTGTGTAATTTATAAAGAACAGAATTTTATTTGGCTCATGGTTCTGGACACTGAGAAGTCCAAGAGCATGACACCAGCATCTGGCAAGGACTTCATGCTGCATTATCACATGGCGGAAGGGCAGAAAGGCAAGGAAGCATGTGAGATAGAGAGAGATCAGGCCAAGCTCTTCCTTGTATCAGGAGCCCACTCCCTCAATAACAGAATTAATACAGTCTGCCCTCATGACCTAATCACCTCTTGAAGGTCCCACCTCTCAACACTGTTACACGGGCAATTAAATTTGAACATGAGTTTTGGAGGGGACATTCTAACCATAGCACTCCATCCCTGGCCCCTTAAAACTCATGTCCTTCTCACATACAAAATAAATTCATTCCATCCTAATAGTCCCAAGTCTTAGCTCGTTCCAGTACCAACTCAAAAGTCCAAAGTCTTATCTAAATTGGATGTGAATGAAACTAAAGGCACAGTTCATCTTGATTCCTCTAGCTGTGAGGCTGTGAAGTCAAAACAAGTTATCTACTGCCAATATACAGTGGTGGGATAGGTATGGGATAGACATTCCTGTTCCAAAAGGGAGAAATAGGCAAGAATGAAGGGGTAACTGGGCCCAACTAAGTCCAAAGCCCAACAGGGAAAACAACATTAAATCTTAAGGCTGGAGAATAAACTCCTTTGACTCTGTGTCCCACCTTCTGGGCACACTGGGATGGAGGTCGGGCCCCCAAGGCCTCGGCAGCCTCACCCCTGCGGCTTTGCAGGGCTCAGTCCACACTTCAGCTCGCTCAGGTTGGAGTCTTGAGCCTGTGGCTTTCCCAGGCTGGTGCTGTACACTGGTGCCTCTACAGTTCTGGAGTCTTGGGGGTGGCCCCACTTCTAGCGCTCCACCGGGTATTGCCCTAGTGGGAACCCTGCGGTGGCTCTGCCCCATGGCGGGTTTCTGCCTGGGCCCTCAGGTTGTCCGATAGGATGGTGCTTGCCATGTTGAGGACAGATCTTCCCCACTTAGTCCACGGCAATCTCCTCTGGAAACACCTGCACAGACACACCCTAAAATAATGCTTTAGCAGTTCCCTAGGTCTTCCTGATTCCAGTCAAAATGACACTGAAAATTAACCGTGTCACTCCACTTCCCCAGTGCTGCCCTTCCCTCTCCCTCTTTGTCATCTGCCCCTCTGTCTCCTTGGTTTCACCACTCCAGGGTGGGCACCCTCCACTCCAGCCAGCCGCTTCTTTCTGGACCCCCAACTCTAGCCCTTTCGAGTCCCCACCGCCCACCATGAGTTCTTTCAGAAGTCCTGTTGCCAGCTGTCCAGGCCCCCAAACCTGCTGTGCACCTCCAGAAACACAAATCTGAGCAGCTCACTCCCCTGCTCCCATTCAGGGCTTACGTTGCCTTGGATAGAGACCAGAACCCTTAATATGGCCCATAACGGCCCACGTAATCCACGGGGGTAAGACATGCAGAGATGCAGACGCTGGTGCTGGGTGGAGGCAGGACGAGCAGCAGTGTGGAGCAGGGCCACTTGGAGGGGTTGCCGGGTGTCGGAAGGGAGCAGCAGCCCAGCGTGTGGCTGGGGTTTGAGTGGTGTTGCTCTGAAACCGTTATGCTTTGGTGGGTCTTTTCTCTGCACTGAGCCATTCTCTGTCTTGCAATCATTCCAGCTTCCAAACAGTTTCATAACGAGGTCCTGAAGGCCCACAATGAGTACCGACAGCAGCACGGCGTCCCCCCACTGAAGCTCTGCAAGAAGCTCAACCAGGAGGCTCAGCAGTGAGTGCCCCCAGCACACCGGGTGACTGGGGCCCTTCACGGTGCTGCTCCTGCAGTCTTGGAGTAGTCCTGGGTGGCTGGGGGGACATGGGCTTTGGGGTCAGGTACAGCCAAGCTTGAATAACCACTGTACCACTCACTTAGGCAGCTCCCTTTGTTCCTCTGAGCCTCAGTTTGCCCCTCTGTAAAATGGGGCTGTAGGGAGGCTCAGAAGCATGCAGGTGTGCTGCTCCTCTACCTCCTCTGTGCACCCTGGGCAGGGAAGGAAGCTCAGCCACACTAGCTTGGGCTCATATGTTGGGGGGTTCCCAGGGCTGTGCCCACCCTGAGGAAGCCCTGTGGACCCCGGCAGGTATTCTGAGGCCCTGGCCAGCACGAGGATCCTCAAGCACAGCCCGGAGTCCAGCCGCGGCCAGTGTGGGGAGAACCTCGCATGGGCATCCTACGATCAGACAGGTGGGTTGCTTTTTCAGCCCCCTCCTCTCTGCCAGAGCTGGACCCAGGACAGGGTCTCCTCAAATCCCTCCTGGCCCCAGCACCCTCCGTAGTTTAGCCGTGGTGTGGCCACAAGTCCAGCAAGGGAAAGGAAACCTGGAGCTCCGAATCTGCTCCCAGGCTGACTTCAGTTCACCACAAGGTCTCTGGTGGCCGGCTCAGGGCCAGGCCTGTGCTGGGTGCCAGGGACACAGAGATGAGTCAGACTGACCGGCCCCCGCTTACGGAAGAGCTCCCAGGCTGAGGAGTGGGGGTGGGGAGACAGACTGAGTCTGTACAAAGTCTCAGCCTGATGCTGTGGGCACCACAGCATCCCCAGCTACTGAAAAATTGTACTTTCTTTACATTTTTCTGATTTTTTTTAAGTGCTAGCGTATTGCTTTTATAACTGGAGAAAAGCAATAGAGCCTTTTCCATTTTTGAAAAAAAAAAATAATGGAAAAGACAATTTCCCCCCGATCCAAGATTTCAGTCTGGAATGATCCCACCACACTGACCAAACATTCTTGAGCTTCCTGGCTCCAGCAGCCCTGAAGTGGCTTTTTAGGAAGAGTATTGGAGAGAGCTATCTGGGTCTGTGAAGCTTCCTCCAAACCCCAGCCGGAGAATGACTCACTCCCTCCCTGACCTCATGTTCCTGGGAGCTCCCAGGGGAAGCCCCCTGAGTCTTCTCGGCTTCCCCAGCACAGCCTGAGCCAGGGCTCCCTGCGCAGCCTGGCCCACGGTGCCCCCTCTGAAAGAGGTGTGGGCAGCGACTCCCTCCCTAGGCCCAGGCAGTGGCCCTTGATGGGCCTGGGGAGAAGGGCACAGGATGGGAAAGTGGGCAGTCGGGAGTCAGGGTTCATCCCGGCCTTGCAGTGGCTCCCCAAGGAACCTTGAGCAAGCCGCTGTCTGGCCTCTACAGAGAGGGGGTTGGGTAGGTGATCTCCAAGGCAGCGGCTCCTACTCTGACCACATGTTGGAATCTTTTATGGAGCTTTGAAAAAAAAGCCAGTGCCTGGGTCTGTCCTCCAGAGATACTAGTGCAGTTGGTCTGAGGAAGGACCCAGGCTCTAGTGGGTTTTAAATGCTCTCCAGGTGAGGCTAATGTGTGTAGACCATGGCTCAGTAACAGCACCTGAGGACAGAAAGGCAGAACCACAGGTCCCTCCCTAGACCTACTGAAATCAGAATCTGCATTTTGACAAGATCCCCAGGTGATTCATGCACATGTTAAATTTTGAGACTGACTGCTCTGAAGTCCAAGGCTCCCAGCTCTGGCTCTGAGACCAGCAGCTTCCAGGACACTGCTGTCTCGTATCACCACCTGTGGGCCAGTGGACGCTCCAGGCGAGGGCCCTCCTGCCTGCAGTGGAGACCCTTGGCTTGCCAGCCCAATTGTCTTTTCTTCTGTGCCATTTCAGGAGCCACACATGGGGTGGGATGAGGGCAGAGTCTCCCGGAAACTCTGAGCATCGTTAGAAGACCCTTGAAGTACATTGCTGCATTGGACCTTTTTGTTGTACAGAGACCCAGACAGGGGAAGGCCTTGCCCAGGACTACGCAGTGTGTCAGTGGTGGGGGTTGGGGGGACACAGATGCAGGTTCCCTGAGCCAGGCCAGGGCTCTTCGCAACCCCCAAGAAGGCCCACTCTTCAGCCTGGACATGCTCACGGGCAGGAGTCCCTAGGAGTCTGCAAGGAGCACCCAAGGTGTTTCAGCTCACTGGGGCTTTATCAGACGTCAATTGCGGGATGGGTGGTTTGGGGTTGACGGGAGAAGATGCAGGGAATAGAGAGTGGGTGGATTTTGTTGCTGAGTTTTAGAACAATGTCATTTCCATACAGGAAAGGAGGTGGCTGATAGATGGTACAGCGAGATCAAGAACTACAACTTTCAGCAGCCTGGCTTCACCTCGGGGACTGGTGAGTGACGGGGTCTCACCGGTGGCCAGCCCTAGGCAGTTCTACCTCTTCCATAGTTCTCTGGCTTGACCTTGCCCAGAGGGCAAAGCTCTCCTTCCCCCAACACCTCCCCAACCACCCCCATGCACCCCTCCACCTGAGAGCGCCCCAGCACTGAGCCCTGCCCCGGCAGCTCAGGGCTCTGCGCTTCACGGACTGTGTCATAGGAGGCTGGATTTTAAAAGCCGCTTAGAGCTCCACTACTATGTCGGTGCCTCGGCACCTTTAGCTGGTCACCCTGCTCCCTCCACCCATCCTCCTCCCAGCAACCTGAACACTTCTACCCCTGTGCAGTGGTGCTCTCCTGATTAAATTGCCATGGCTCCCTGGGGCCATCAGGGAGGGGCCTCTTCCACACCCTGCACCCTCCCGGTGGCACTCCCCACCCTCGGCCTCCCCCCGCATTTTCCCTTCCCCTTTCGCCCTAGTTTGTGGTTTAGGTGAGCTTGGGATGCAGAAACGCTGGATCTAGCCTCAGCTCTGGCACTATTTGTTGTATGAACTTGGGTCAGTTCCTGTCTTTTCCTGTCCCCAAGGGAGAGGGACAAGGTGGTGGCCTCTAAGGGACAGTTTGAGCTGGTGGTTCAGAGCAGGGAGAAGCCTTCCATGGGGCCCATGCCCTTCTCTAGGCCTCCTCCATGGTAAACGGGGACCCCTTAGCTGACTTTGTGCCCTAGGGCTCACCGGGCCCTTGTCTTTCCTCAGAACCGATTCAGACTCCACCTGTGGCCCCGGCCCCCGTGAGCAGGGGGTGTGAGTTTCTCTGATCAGAAGGCACTAGGGAAACTGAAAAAGGGGTTCTGTGCCCACCCCATTCCCCCACGCCACCCCTGTCCCACCCGCAGGAGCCCCTTGTGACCTTCCACCCTCTGGAGGTTGCTTCAGAGGCAGGAAGTGACATGTTCTCAGAGCCAGTCTCCATTTCCTGTCATTCGCTGCCCGCCCTTCGGAGCAGGGGTTCTCGCAACCGCAACCGTGTGGTAGCACTCTGGGCAGAGTTAGAAGCATCTGCTGAGGCTTTTTTCCTCTCCCCTAACTCCTGCAGCCCTCAGGCCAGGGAGGCTGCTGTCAGTGAGAACTGCTGGCTCTGGGCTGAGATACCCCGGGGAGGGAGCAGTAACAGCCTCCTACCAGCGAGTGAGGATGTGTAGGCAGAACCTTGTCTTCCGTTAGTAAAGATCAGTCTCCAGAAGGCGTTTTATTTCATAGCTTCGATTTGCTTTAGCCGTGAGCAAGGTTCTTGAGCAATCAGACCTGTGTCAGAGCGAGCTATTAGTGCTGTTCGAGTGTGTGCACAGCACGGGGTAGTTGTAAAGGGCCTCCACGTCCACCACCCTGTAAACCTTACAACACCACTTCAAAGTAAAGCTTTATTCTACCCATTTTGCAGAGAGGAAAACTGAGGGTTACAGAAGAGAAGAGGCTTTTCTCATGCCTTCTGTCCCTGTTCTGATGCTTTTTCTGTGGCCCCCGCTCCAAGGTGGGAATCTCAAAAGAGTCAGCAGCTGAGAATGGGGCTCGAGTTTTCATGATCACTGACTGCCTGTTTCACCCATCACCCCACCTCCCTAAAGAGAGAAACCCCAGGGGCGGGCAGCCCCTGTGCCAGGGGGCAATGCCTGGGAACAGATGAGCCTGATCCTACGACAGGAGTGGGGCTTTGGGTGGTGTCATAATTGGGGCTTGCAAGACCCTTAAAGATCCTCAGGCCCACCCTGCCTCCGCCTCCCCCCCAGACCCCGTGCCCACCTTCCTCTTGCTGCACCATTGTTCAGGGATTCTCTGACCTGAGCCCACATTGTAGGTGACAGGGCCTTTGAAATATCCTGTGATCCATCCCTGCCCCCAACCCCACCCAGGCCAGCATCTTGTTATGAACACTGTTCTCAGCTATGTGCTGAATGGAGAGAAATGATTTCTTACAATTACTTTGATATATTCTGTTTAAAGGTAGGTTTGTTTACTTATTCTGAATGAATAGTATTTTTACATGATGTGAAAATTGATATAAGCTGGAAAGTTTTCCTTCCAGCCCTGACCACCAGCACTTTCCCTCCCAAGAGGCAACCAGAGATACCAGTTGCTTTTGTATCATCCTGGAGTTATCCTGAGCTTTTGCCAGCATTTGTGGACATATGTTCTCTTTCTCCCTTTTTCACATGCTGGTGTCACAGTATATGGTCTGCTTTACACTTGTCAGGGATTGTTCCATATCAGTAGAAAAACAGCTTGCTCATTCTTTCTTGCTGTTGGACATTATTCCCTTGCAAGTATATACTATAACTTAATATGTTTTTCAAAGGTATATTCTAGAAATTTTTAGTCCATAGCAGGAAAGAGGATGTGATCCCTTTAGGAAAAAGAAAAAGAACATTTGTTAGTAGATTAGAGTTAGAAACCAGTGTGTATCTGATGGTTGCTAAGGAAGTTGTGTCCTTTAATTAATCTCTACATACCCATAACTTAATTATCTCTGTGCAGACAGAAGCCTCCCCAGTAAGAGGAAAGATTGCTTAGCCTTGGAAAAAGCTGCCACAGGCATTTGGGCTGCTGATGTGCACTTTGTGCCTGTAATTTGCTTGGCAACCAGTGGACAAATGGCAGCTTCTTCCTTTTCTGGGAGACTGGGGGTGGGTCAAAGGCCAAAGCATGTGATCTCTTGAGAGAGGCTGGTGTGAGAAAGGGCTTGAGCCTGAGTGAGCACATGGCCTCGCAGAAGCAGTGACACCTGGCAAAGCCGCTGGGAGCCTGGAGCTGGGACTCAAAAGTATAAGAACCAAGGGTAGATTTGAAAGAAAGAAAGAAGAAGAAAAAGGAACCAAGGGTGTTCTTATACCAATTTGAACAAATTGGCAAAAAGGGTTTCTCCTCTATTCTGAGCATAAAACCAGAGTTTATGAAGTAGCAGTTAATACAAATTTAAAGGTAAGTGATACCGATGCACAATTGTACTTAGGGTTTGTTTTCTTTTAATTCTTGCTTCAATTCTATCATACTAACTATATGGATTAGTGTTTAAATTACTAAAGAATTTAGTAATCTCAAATCCTTTGTGGATGTAGACAAAGAAATAAATTATACCTAAATTTAAAAATTATAAAAATGGAGTTCAACTGTAGGGGAAAAAACAGAATTTAATCAATGAACCTTTTTTTAGTCCTTACCGTATACAAGATGCAATGGGAAGTACCAACTTTGTCTGTTCCCTGAAGGATTAGAAGAGTGTGGACACCAGTATCTGTCTGTCTGTCTGTCTCTCTTTCTCTCTCTCTTCAGTTTTGTAGTAGAACATACATTAACATCAAATTTACACCATTAACCATTTTGAATTTCTACACTGTTGTGCAGTCATGACCACCATCTGTCTCCAGAACTTTTTCATCTTCACGAATTGAAACTCTGGACCCTTCAACAATAGCTTCCCATCCCTCCCTTCCACCTCCAACCCCAGCACCTGGAACCACTTCTACTGTCAGTTTTGACCAGGTGCCTCACATAAATGGAATCATACAAGATTTGCCCATTTGTGTCTGGCTTATTTCGCTTAGCATAACATTTTCAAGGTTTCTCTATATTACAGCATGTATCAGAATTCCTTTTTAAAGCTGTATAATAATCCATTGTGTGTACACACACACACTACATTTTGTTTATCCATTTTACGATGGACATTTGGGTCATATGACTTTGGGCCAGTGGTTTAGCCTCTCTGCTGTGAACGTGGGTGTATAAAGATCAGAATCCTGCTTGCAGCGCTTTTGGGTATGTACCTGGAGGCTGAATCATACAGTAACTCTATGTTTACGTTTTTGAGGAACTATCTTCCACAGCACCTACACCATTTCACATTCCTATCAGCAATGTGCAAGAGTTCCAATTTCTCCACATCCTCGCCAAAACTTGTTTTTTTCTTTTATTTTTCTTTTTGTTTTTTATATCCATCCTAATGTGTGTGAGGTGGTTGCCCTCTTTCTTTCTCAACCACCTTACAGGAAACTTAGCTGCTCTGATCATGCTTTTCCTCCTTCCTCCTTTCCTCTGTCTCTTCCTTATTCACCAAATATTTATTGAGCATCTACTATGTCCCAAGCCAAGTGCTGAACACTGGGGATATGGTGGTCACTAAAACAGATGTGGTGTCTGCCCTCACATAGTTTGCCCAATTGCAAGCCAGATATTTAGGAGGAAACGTAATCTCTTCAGGGTTGCTTTAGCAAATGAATGCCATCCTGTGATATGGAAGTAAATGTCCCACTGATGTCTGCCAGCGCTAAACAATGAAGACAGGAGGGATGAGTGCCCAACATCTACTCCCAGGAGATGAGAAGAATTTATGATCATTGAGCAAAGAATGCAATTACAGCATCAACTCTTTGACCCCCGAATGGGAGGAGAGTTGTCAGCTAAGCTGTGTTAGTAGTTTAAAAGGACCAGTGAGTGAAGACAGCCTGCGAAGTGAGACGCTGGTGCCAAGAAGCTTCACGAGCCACAGAAGTGTCTGGAGGCTGGAGCAGCAGCTTGGAAAGGACCTGGGCCTTTTGGCTCAGAGCAGAGGGACTTGAACGAGGCTGGAACTTGTCAAGGTCTCAAAGAGCTCAAAACACAGGAGGCCTGCACTTCCAGTGCAAGCAGAGCCGAAGTCCAAGATGATTCTTCCATATGACTTTTATTCATTTATTCCATTCATCCCTTCAACAAAAGTTCATTTTACACTTTTCATGTGCCAGACTATGCCAAGGCACTGGGTGTATTTTGGTGAATAAAACAAACCTGGTCTCTGCCTACATAGGACTCATAGTCAGGTGCAGGAGCCAAACAATAATCAAGTAATCAAACAAATTTATCCTTGCAAATGGTAAGAATGTTCTGAAGGGAATAAACAGGGTGTGGTAAGAATGTCTTGGGAAGGAGGCGTTCAGTAAATAAAAGGGTGATTGCAAAAGCCTTCTTTGAACAAGTGACATATGGGTTGAGACCTAAGAGACAAGAAGCTGCTGGTCATCAGGAGTGTCCCACATAGTGGCCAGTGCGTGCAAGGGTTCCGTGGTGGGGAATAACCTGGTGCGTTCAAGGAATGGAGAGGAGGCCACTGGGCCGAAGCCTTCGCTTTCACTCTAGGTGCACTTGGAAGTGAGCGAAGGATTTTTAAGCAGGGAGGTAAACAGATGTGATTTGTGTCTCAAAATGATCATTCCGAATACATAAGTGGAAAAGGGATCGGAGGGGCCAAGGTGGGTTCCGCAGAACCAGTCAGGTTACTGCAGTGGTCCAAGTGAGAAATGTTTGTGACTAGGACCAGGGTTTTGGAGTGGATGACTCGAGATGTATTTAATTTTTTTTTTTTTTTGAGACAGAGTCTGGCTCTGTTGCCCAGGCTAGAGTGAGTGCCGTGGCGTCAGCCTAGCTCACAGCAACCTCAAAGTCCTGGGCTCAAGCGATCCTCCTGCCTCAGCCTCCCGAGTAGCTGGGACTACAGGCATGCGCCACCATGCCCGGCTAATTTTTTCTATATATATATATTTTTAGTTGTCCAGATCATTTCTTTCTATTTTTAGTAGAGACGGGGTCTCGCTTTTGTTCAGGCTGGTCTCAAACTCCTGACCTTGAGCGATCCTCCCGCCTCGGCCTCCCAGAGGAGATGTATTTTAGAGTTGGATTCTTCGGGATTGAATGAGGGAGAGGGAGGAGTGCAGATTCACCCCTAGCGGTGTGCACAGAGGTGCCGTCGATGGAAAGCGGAGCGCTGGGAGAGGAGTGAATCTGGGGGACGGAGAACCAAAATCGAGAGTGAGATTGGATAGCTTAGATTGGAGATGCCTGTGAGTCAGCCAAGTGGAAATGTCCAGTAAGTAGTTGTGTCTGGAACACAAAGCAGAGATTTGAGCTGAAGAAATAAATTTGGGAACCAGGGAAAGATGAAATCGTTTAAAGAATGCAGAGAGAAAAGAAAAGAGAGCCCAGGATGGAGCCGGGGAAATGCAGGTCCTTTAGCATTTACCAGGGAGGTAGAGGAGGAGGAGGAGGTGTCGGTGACACAGGACAAAGACCAAGAGACTGTGGCATCATGGAAACCAAAAGAGGGGAGGTGTCTTCTGTAGCAAATGTTCCTGAGGTGTCAAAGAAGATGAAGACAAAAAGGAGCCACTGGAGAGTGGCACGCAGGACGTTAGGGACCTTGAAGAGTGCAGTTTGGGGGCAGGGTTGGAGGCAGGTGCCAGGTGGAGTGGCATCCTGATTGTTGGGGTCACTGGGTTTTGTCATGATCTCTGGGAGACCCTCGGAAAGTGGTGAGGTGGGTAAGGTCTGTGTGGTTGATTGAAAGGGCCCGCGTTAGAAGTCACACAAGTTGTGTGTTTTGTCACTCCTTCCTGTGATTGGTGTCTGTGAACATCACACTGCCCTGAGCCTGGCAAGGTGGTGCACGGGTTCGAGAATCCTCTGCAACATCTTTCCAAAGGTTCTGCTGACTCACCTGTTTCCCTGTCCCTCTGCCCGTTCCCCTACAGGACACTTCACGGCCATGGTGTGGAAGAACACAAAGAAGATGGGAGTGGGAAAAGCATCTGCAAATGACGGGTCCTCCTTTGTGGTGGCCCGATACTTCCCAGCGGGGAATGTCGTCAACCAGGGCTTCTTCGAAGAAAATGTCCTGCCTCCAAAGAAGTAACTTGTCCAATGTAATGGGAAGGTGGTGACTTAAGAATGTGGATACGAAGTGCCTAGAACAACCGAAACCCAGCTGTGTGTGTGTCCCTGTGGATGTATGTGCTTGTGTGTGTGAGGTGCATGAACGTCTCATACACACACTTGGACATACGCTTCCGCGGGAGCTCATTCGTATTAAAGGGACGAGCGTCGGAAGCATTTACTCCAATGGTTACCTAGACCACGATTGTTTGGATTTGGGGGAGAAGTCAATTTTTTAAAATTTGATGTTTTTAAGCAAACTTCTTTTGTACCTTTTCTTACTTCTAATATCCATCCCTGGACTTTATGTATTCCAAATACTTGTTATGTGTGATGCTGAGAAGTGAAGTTCATTTTATGTGATCTTCATGCATTGTAATCTACTTTTGGTAGATATTTAAGAGTATTAAGCCCTCATTTAAATGTGACATAAAATACAGCTTTAAACATATAAATATAAAGCAGCTTCCACTGGAAACGTGCGGCAGGCAGGGCTCCACGTTACAGGATCATTGAGATTCCTCAGCTGTAAAACCTCACTTTATCCTGCATGCCTAGTGGGCTTGCCAGAGAACAAATGGAGAGAAAAGCTTTACTCCCTTGCATCTTTCTACCTTTAAATAGCAAAGTACCACTACCACCGCCACCTCTCTCCCCCCACCCCACCCCTCCCACTTTTTATTAAACTTCTCTGGTGTTTCAGAGCTCAATATGCTACCCCTGCTTTCTGGGGAGTTGGGCTGGGCCTGAAGCTCCCCTCCCCCACCGCTGCTAGCCGGCCCAGGCCTGCTGTGGGAGAGAGACCCTCATGCTGCCTGGGCGCTTGGCCAAGCAGCCTCAGATGGATGAAGTCAGAGAGTGGGGGTGAGGGTGAGCTCACTCAGAGCCCCTGGAGGAAGCCCTGCAGCCTCTGCCCTGCCCCCCACTCAGGGCGGGAGCCCAGGCCTGTTCCTGGCAGCTGTGGCTGCAGCTGTGCTGCTGGTCCCTCCCGGAATGTGTGACAAGCCCAAATGTTCCAGCGAGATGTCCCAGGCAGGGGGCTTAGAAACGCTAATTTGGTTCTGTGTTTTGCCTCAAACTATACGTGGTTCCCTGAATAGCAATTTCACAAGGTCCATATGGGAGGGACCAACCCAGATGCCAAGCCTAGTGTCCCTGAAACCATGGTAGCCCCATCTGTCCAGACAGCAGGGCGGGAGTGAGGGGCGGCCGGCCCCAGGACAGGAGCGTGGGCAGGCCAGTCTTTGCAGCAGCGTCCTGGAGGTCTTTGTCACACTGAATAGCCTCACAGGGTTCCCCTCACTTCCCCCAGGGATACTGACTAATACGACAATAAACTTTTTCTTTGTGTAGTATCTTCCTCCAAAGTGATTCATGCCCAATTCTTAGTTGGGGCTGAGACAATCCATGACTCGGAATCCCAGTCTTGGAAACTCAAGCCCCAGAAAGACCTCCAACCCCAAGCCCGTGGACCGTGCTGCTCACACGGCCAATCTTTGAACCATGTGACCCCCCAGCATGTGGCTGATTGGACAGAGTGGACGCCTGACCCTAGGGCAGCCAATCCCAGGCTGGCCATGGGCTGGGAATTCGAGCTAAGAAATGTGGAGAGAATTAATTTACCAGTGAAACTGAAAAAATAAGGATGCCATGAATTCGAGTTAGGGCCCTGGCAAACCAAAGCTGTATGCGAGCCAAGTTATGAGGAGGAAATACCCAGATGTGAGAAAGTCAGCTAGAGATACACAAGAGGAGAAGCTGCTGAGAGACTGTTCCTGAGCTTTCTAGTTCCAGGCCAAACCTGTGTATCTTTAAAACATGCCCCTCATTTTGTTCAGGGCTTCCCAACAAACCGATAGATCAACTGATGGTCCCCAAAGATTGGAATATTACCGTCTCCTCCTGTATGGAGTTACCATGAACAGAAAGTGCTGAGCCTGGCAGGAAGCCGAGGATGGATGGTGTGAAGAGACCTGGCTGAGGTCCCTTGCTGGCCACACCTGGCAAGCTGCCAGTCAATGAACTTCCTGGTGGTTCCTAGGGACACCCTGCAGCCCCGATACACACATACATAACCAGGTGGAGGAACTTGACATGCAGCCAGCCTTTGCAGGCTGGAGTTTGTTTCCACAGTTGGCTGGATTAAGGAAAAAGCTGGGCCAAGGGAGTTTTCCGGGGCTGAACAGAAGCCAGACGGCAAAGCTGGCTGAGCAGGTGGGTGCTAATCTCACTTCTTTAATGGATTTCTTTCTTTTTTGGGGAGGCGGGGGGGACAGAGTCTTGCTCTGTTGCCCGGGCTAGAGTGCCGTGGCATCAGCCTAGCTCACAGCAACCTCAAACTCCTGGGCTTAAGCGATCCTCTTGCTTCAGCCTCCTGAGTAGCTGCGACTACAGGTGTGTGCCACCATGCTTGGATAATTTTTCTATTTTTAGTAGAGACAGGGTCTCGCTCTTGCTCAGGCTGGTCTCAAACTCCTGACCTCAAGATATCCTCCCGCCTCAGCCTCCAGGAGTGTTAGGATTACAGGCGTGAGCCAATTTGCCCAGCCTTTAATTCTTGAAGATGGCAAGTCCCACAATGCCACAAGAGTAGAGGACAGACCAGATTTCCAGCTCTCCTTTGTAGCCAGAGGGCTAAGGACGGAGAAAGAGCCCTGGGTCCAAGCCCCAGCTCTGTGAACTCTGCACTGAGCAAGCCCCTTCAAATCTCTGGGTCTCAATTTATCCAGGACTACTAGGTCCAGCACATGGAGTTAGGTCTATCAGATCCTTTCAGGTCTCCATGACACTCCCTAGGCCCAACTTTCTCTTTATTAAAAAAAAAAAAAATTTAATTTCAAAATATTATGGGGGTACAAATGTTTTTGGTTACATGTATCAATTTTGTTATGCTTAAGTCAGGGTTATAAGTGTGTCAGATAGTGTTCATTGTACCCATTAGGTAGTTTTTCACCCATCCCCTCCTGGCCCCTACGCCCTGCTTGATTTCCACTGAGTTTTACTTTCCTCTGTGCCCATGTGTGCTCATCAGTTAGTTCCAATTTAATAGTGAGTACATATGGTTTTTGTTTTTCCATTCTTGAGATACATCACTTAGGATAATGGTCTCCAGTTCCATCCAAATTGTTGCAAAAGGGCTTAATTCATCCTTCCTCATGGCTGAGTAGTAGTCCATAGTATAGGTGTACCACATTTTGTTAACCCACTCATGAACTGATGGTCACTTGGGTTGATTCCACATCTTTGCAATTGTGAATTGTGCTGCAATAAACATTAGAGTGCAAGTGTCCTTCTGATAAAATGACTTCTTTTTCTTTGGGTATGTACCCAGTAGTGGGATTGCTAGATCAAATGGTAGGTCTACTTTTAGTTCTTTGAGGAATCTTGACACCGTTTTCTATAGAGGTTGTACTAATTTGTAGTCCCACCAACAGTGTATGGTGTTCTTTTCTCTCTGCATCCACGCCAGCATCTGCTGTTTTTGGGTCTAGGCCCAACTTTCTGCTGGAAGCATCTGATAAGACAGCTCCTTCCTGCCTTGGTGTTCTGGGACCTGAAACAAAAACATGGCCACTGATATGCCACCAAAGCTGAAGCATGTGGGGACAAAGAAGCATGTGAAGCAGCAGGGCCTAGCCCACCCCCACCCTGATTCTGGATAGAAATGCCCCTGGGGGTGAGGTCTGCCAGCCCGGATGGCCATGGGAGTGAGAAGGTGTCTGGCATCGCCCACCCCCACCCTGATTCTGGATAGAAATGCCCCTGGAGGTGAGGTCTGCCAGCCCGGATGCCCATGGGAGTGAGAAGGTGTCTGGCATCGCCCATCCCCACCCTGATTCCGGATAGAAAAGCCCCTGGAGGTGAGGTCTGCCAGCCTGGATGCCCATGGGAGTGAGAAGGTGTCTGGCATCAGTACCAAGAAGCTTCACCCAAGTTGCTGCTGCTTCTCAGGAGATCAGAGCAGAAGAGGCATTTAAAGCTTAATTATTCTCATAGGGAGAGCGTGGACAGAGAGGGACTCACCTAAGCCACACAGCTCGTCTCTGGCACAGGGGGCTGAAATCTAAGCCTTCTTCCGATGGGGAAAACAGAAGTTCTTAGCCTGGTGCAGACATCACATCTCAAGAGACTGAGTCTCTCCTTCCCATTCAGGCATCAAGGTGAACAAATTCAGCATTAAAGGGTATTTTCAAATAGTTTTCTAAGTATTGAATCCCAAGATAAGGAAAAGGCTAGAAGGGGAATGAAAGGATGAGGGAGTGAGACAATGAGAACGACAACATTACTAAGCCAGGGAGGGAAAGAGCTGGAGAGTCTCCTGTTCCTGAGGCTGACAAGTTTTCAGTGGGCGCTAAGGACGGCCTGAGGGTCTGCTTGGGACCCAGATTGGAGGGCAGCAGGGCACCTTCTCGCCAATGCCTGGGAGAGGTGCAAGGGCCTGGATGTCGAGACACTTTCCGGGAGCCCCCAAAGGCTGGTCGGGGTGGGGCCACTGGGCTCTTCTGCTCCCTGCGGGAGCTCCAGCCGGCCCTTATCCCCTCCTTGCACAAGCAGCGGTCCCGCAGATGCGCCACAAGGACTTAGGGAGCCACTTGCCGGCCATGAGGCGGGGAGTGCAGGCGGGAGGCGAACTCCACCCCCAGCCCCCAGCGGGACTCTGAGGGGTCAGGAACCCACGAGTGGGTGCTCGGAGTCGGAGGGCTCCTCTCTGGTGGGCGCGCACCCGCTGGGGCTTGGTGTCCCCACCCGTAAAGTGGGGACAAGTGTGTCTGTGGGGATCTAAGGAGGACCCTCTCAGTTCCGAAGGCCCATGAGGCTGAGAGCCCTTGATCCTGCCGTTTGAATCCCAGGGGCGCGGCGGACTGAACTACGCTGCCGCCTCTGCGTGCTGGCGCCGGCCAGCCACAGCGGGCAAGAGCACCCCCGCTGCTAATTTCCATCGCGGAAGGGGCTGGGGCGGTGCCCGCGCGAGGCGGCGGGCTGCGGACGCGACACGACCCTCTAACGCCACCGTGTGGCCGGAGTGGGCGCAGGAAGTCCGCCCAGACGGCGCGGGCTTACTGGTGTAATTCTAATAAGGCCGCTAGCATTTATTGATATTTACTACGAACCAAACACTGTGCTGACCCCTCTCTGGTCATTTTCTCACTTAAAACTCCTAATAATTTTTAAAGCGGGTACTGTTATTATTTCCATCTCAGACGAGAAAACTGAGGTTTAGAGAGCCTGAGCCACTTGTCCGAGTCCACTCTTGATGGCGAGAGCTAACCCACCACAGCCCCCAACACTTTACAAGTAGACACCTGGAAATGTGGAGGGAATGTTCTAGTTTGCTGTGGAACTAACAAAGCCCTCAAGCAGGGCTTGGAGGCCCCCCAGCACGTGGCTAACTCCCACATTCCTGCTCCAGTGGGTGGCCTCCACCTCTCCCTTTTGAAGGAGAATGGTGTCCGTGGACACAGACGTCAGAAGCCAAAAGACAGAGCTTTTCGACCATGATGCCCAGGAGCGTCCGCAGAGAAAGGTACTTCGAGGCCTGAGAATCAGAGACGGGGAAAGCTGAGCAGTGAGGCACTTCCTGGAAGAGTGCAAAGAGTACTAGGTAGTAAACGGTGTGGGCGCTGGGCCCTGCTCTGCTTTCAACTGGCTGTGATCTCAGGCAAATCCTCTCTTCTCTGGACCTCACTTTCCCTCCTATAAGATGGGAGGATTCTTCAAGATGATCTGATAATCTCTTCCCTTCCTCCGCTTCCCCTTATCTCCCCTACACAAACCACTCCCCACTGCCCTGCCCAAACTGGCTGGGACATTGCAGAAGAAGCCTTGAACTGAGGTTTGAAAGTCCCAGGCGAGAGTTGCAGCCCATCCCTGAGATTCCTCCTGAGCTCAGGGCCCTGGGCTCTAGGTACCTCCGGGCAGGGTATCCAGCTTTCACGGGCTGCAGCCATCAGAGGGGAGGAAGGCTGAGTGCCTCTGAGAAAGGCCTCAGGGGGCCCTGCATTGTGATGACCTCGTCCACTCTATGACATCCTCCTCTCTCCCACCCCCACTTCTCCCTGGTCAACTGCTCTGTAAACAACCATCAATCTGAATCCCAAAGGCCCGAGAAAGTCTCTTCTCCAGTACCTGCTGCTGATCCTCTGCCTCAGCCAGGAAGAAGCACCATGAAATTGGAATTCACCGAGAAAAACTACAACAGCTTCGTGCTGCAGAATCTGAACAAACAGAGGAAACGCAAAGAGTACTGGGACATGGCCCTGACTGTGGACCACCACGTCTTCTTTGCACATCGGAACGTGCTGGCTGCTGTCTCTCCACTGGTGAAGAGCCTCATCTCCAGCAATGACATGAAGACCACCGATGAGCTCTTTATCACCATTGACCCCAACTACCTGAGCCCGAACACAGTGGACCAGCTCCTGGACTACTTCTACAGTGGCAAGGTGGTGATCTCAGAGCAGAACGTGGAAGAGCTTCTTCGTGGGGCCCAGTATTTCAACACACCACGCCTTCGAATTCACTGCAATGACTTCCTTATTAAGTCCATCCGCCGGGCCAACTGCTTGCACTACCTCTTCTTGGCCGAGCTGTTTGAGCTCAAAGAGGTATCGGACTTGGCCTACTCTGGCATTCGAGACAACTTTCACTACTGGGCCAGTCCTGAGGGCTCCTTGCACTTCATGCGTTGCCCCCCTGTCATCTTTGGCCGCCTGCTCCGCGATGAAAACCTTCATGTACTCAATGAAGACCAGGCTCTCAGCGCACTCATCAATTGGGTGTACTTCCGGAAGGACGAGCGGGAGAAGTATTTCAAGAAGTTCTTCAATTACATCAATCTCAATGCCGTCTCCAACAAGACGCTGATGTTCGCCGGCAACAAGCTGATGGGCATGGAGAATAGCTCAGCCCACACAACCCTGATCGAGAGTGTCCTGATGGACCGCAAGCAGGAGCGGCCATGCAGCCTACTGAGCTACCAGCGGAAAGGGGCTCTGCTTGATTCAGTGGTCATCCTTGGTGGCCAAAAGGCCCATGGCAAGTTCAATGATGGAGTGTTTGCCTATATCATCCAGGAGAACCTGTGGTTGAAGCTCTCGGAGATGCCCTATCGGGCAGCAGCACTTAGTGCCACCGCTGCTGGTCGCTACATCTACATCTCTGGCGGCACCACTGAGCAGATTTCAGGGCTGAAGACAGCCTGGCGGTATGACATGGATGACAACTCCTGGACCAAGTTGCCTGACCTGCCCATTGGGCTTGTCTTCCACACCATGGTGACCTGCGGGGGGACAGTGTACTCAGTGGGTGGGAGCATTGCCCCAAGGCGGTATGTCTCCAACATCTATCGCTATGATGAGCGCAAGGAGGCCTGGTGCCTGGCAGGGAAGATGAGCATCCCTATGGATGGCACAGCCGTGATCAGCAAGGGAGACCGGAACCTGTACATTGTCACTGGGCGGTGCTTGGTGAAGGGCTACATCTCCCGGGTTGGGGTGGTGGACTGCTTTGACACCAACACTGGGGACGTGGTCCAGTGTATCACCTTCCCCATTGAGTTCAACCACCGGCCCCTGCTCTCTTTCCATCACGACAACATCCTCTGTGTGCACAGCCACCGGCAGAGTGTGGAAATCAACCTGCAGAAGATAAAGGCCAGCAAGACGACCACCTCAGTGCCTCTCTTGCCCAACAACTGCCCCTTGGATGTGTCCCATGCTATATGCTCCATTGGAGACAGCAAGGTGTTTGTATGTGGGGGTGTCACCACAGCCAGTGATGTCCAGACGAAGGACTACACCATCAATCCAAATGCCTACTTGCTAGACCAAAAGACGGGTGAGTGGAAGACCCTGGCTCCCCCACCAGAGGCACTGGACTGTCCTGCCTGCTGTCTAGCCAAGCTACCTTGCAAGATTCTTCAAAGGATTTAAACAACTTTTTAAGTGGGAGAATAAGTAAATGCATTATTATTCACAATTTAATGAGAGAGAAAGAGAAGAAGATAGCCTGTTGGTTCCTTCTTAGTGTTCCAGCCCATGCTTGGCCCTGAAGGTGGAGATCCTGGGTTAGGGCTGCTCCTAGTGGGTGGAAACTCTGGGCTACTCTGTCACTGGAGGCTCCAACAGGGGCTGGAATGGAGTCCCTGGTGGGTGGGACTGAGGCAGCTCCTGGGCACTGGCTCCCAGTGGGTGGAAATTCAGGGCCACTCTGCCACTGGTGGTATCCAAGCTGAGGGTGGAAAGGAGCCCCTGGTGGGTGGGATTGAGGCCTCTCGCTGGCACTGGCCAACGTGATGTCTGGAAAGCCCCCTATTCTGTACCCCTGCAGTCACCTCTCGGGTATCTGCTAGATTGACAGGTAAACATTTGCTCAGAGCTGTGAAGCCTCAGGCTCCTCCAACACCCACTTCCCTCAAGTCTTCCAGAAGTCAGGGGAGGACCCACCCAGGTCTGAGAGAGGAGCCTTATGGCTGGGAGAAGAGGGTGTGGGCCAGGCTAAGGGAAGGGTGGGGAGGCACGGTTTCTTGGCTATCTATTTGACCATGCAACTATTGTAGTTTGTCTCATTTGTGGGGGAAGTTGGGGGCTGCTTACAATTACTTGTAGGAAGCAAAGTTCATTGAGAACTTTCTCCAGCAATATGAGGTCTGAGGTACTGTGGGTGGAAGGGAGGCCAGGAAAGGGAGAAGAAAGATACTTATCTCCCTAGTGGAGAGGAGCTTGGGGATGACACAAGATGACAGGGTAAGAGAAACAGGATGGTGTAAGAGTTAGGGGTATGGTCTCTGGGCTAAGTGGCCTGGTTTGAATACCAGTTCCATTGGTTACTGGGTGATCCTGGGAAAGTTACTTAACTTCTCTGGGCCTTAGTTTCCTCATGTGTAAAAGGGGGATTTAACAAGAGTGCCTCCCTCATAGGGTGACCTAATACATGCAAAATGCCTAGAACAGTCCCCGCACATATCAAAGTACTAAAGAAGTACTTTTTTCAAAGGAAAAAAAGAGAAGCGAGGCAAGGGCCCAGATTCTTGGGCTCTTATGTTAGTAAGGCCCCACGAAATGCTCTTTGAGACTCCCTATCTCAAAGCCTTAGTGAGCTTTCCTCAATTTTAACTACTTTTGTTTCCCTTTCATTCGTGTAATCTTATATAATCCTCAACAATTTAGAACTGAACAACTCCTTGAAACAATACATAACCCTTCTTCACCCATTCACTCAGTCATTTATGAATTTACTCATCATTCATTCACTGATTCACACACACGCACACACACACCATTCACTGAGGCCTCTCTGTGCCAAAGTCCCTGTTCCTGGAGCCACAGGCATGACACAAACAATCCATGTGTCTCTACCAGTGCCATGCCACGGGAATGTAATGTGAGCCACATTTATAATTTAAATTTATCTAGTAGCCATGTTAAAAAAAGTAAAAAGAAACCAGTGAAATTAACTTTAAATTTATTTTATTTAACCTAATATATCAAAAAATACTGGCTAAATATGTAATCGATGTAAACATTTATTAATAAGAAATTCAACATTCTTTTTTTTTTCCATACTAAGTCTTCGGAATCTGGTGTGTACTTCACATTACAGCACAGCTCAATTCAGTCTGACCACATGTGGATGGCCCCACGAGATTAGTGGCTATTTATTAGACCACGCAGGATACTTTAGACATCCTCGTGGTTCAAATCTGCTCACTCCTTCTTTTCCCAACTCCACCCTGCTTGACCTGATGCTCAGCATCACCTCCCTGACCTCTCTGTTGGGTGGCCTCGCCTTCAAATCCTACCCCCTGCTAAGTCTTAGTACTTTCCTCCTTCCAGCCAGGACCCTGGACTTCACAGCCGTGCCTCCCTCCCCTGGGATTTCGCCTTCATTTTGTACTTCTCCAACCCTGGGCGCCCCGACCCCTGCTCACCTCACTGCCACTCCCCGGCTGGAAGAACAGGGTCTTACATGTCCCCGGGGTAAGCTCACCTCCTGCCCCAGGCTTTGCTAACTGCTGAGTCACCTCGGCCAGCTCCCTACTCCGCTCCTCAGGGCACATTCTCCAGCCCTCTCTGTGTCTGGGGCCGCCACTCTTCCCCTCTCCCCGCCCTCGGCGGCTGGCCTCTCATTCTGCCACTCGGTCTCCGGAGCACTAGAGGTCACATGGCCTGTGCTTCACAAATAGTCTCACGAGTGCCAGAATCTTTCTCACCAGAGCTTCTGCTTTGCTTCTTCATCTCAGAGGAAGAGGTGACCCTCCACAATTCAAAGCTGGTCCCTCCATCTCCCTTTCAATTCCATCGCCTCACAACTTCTCGGGCTCCTCAGTTCCCCCTCTCTCCACATCCCCCTCCTGATTTCTTCTTTTCATTCCATAAATGTTCTCGAATTTCTCCTATCCTAAAAACAAACCCTCCTCAGCTCTGAGGTCCACCCATATTTTTCCTCAGTTGAGCTTCCTAGATGGTGTCCGTGCTCTCTGGCTCCAACTCTCACTTCCAAATCAATCTCTAGCTGGCTCAGTCTGGCTTCTGTTCCCACCGTGGCACCCAACCCTGTCTTGACAACACAGACCTCTTTGTCTTTTTCTCAATCGTCTTTCTTTCCTTTTTTTTTTTTTTTTTTTGAGACACAGTCTCCCTCTGTCATCCCTGCTAGAGTGCAGTGGCATCATCATAGCTCACAGAAGCCTCAAAATCCTGGGCTTAAGCGATCCTCCTGCCTCAGCCTCCCGAGTAGCTGGGACTATAGGCGTGCACTGCCATGCCTGGCTATTGTTTCTATTTTTAGTGAGACAGGGTCTTTCTCTTGCTCAGGCTTGTCTCGAACTCCTGACCTCAATTGATCCTCCCACCTCAGCCTCTCAGAGTGCTAGGATTACAGGCATGAGCCACTGCGCCTGGCCTCAAACATATTTCTTTTCCTTGTCATACTGGACACTATTGACCACTTCCACCTACAACAAAATCACTAGGGTGCTTGCTAAAACGGGAGGCCTTTGGCATGGTTGGATTATAATTTGATATATTGACCCATATGGTACTTCCTTCCCTCCTTCCTAAACCTTTCCCACATTAAAATTAGACCATGAGGCTGAATCAGTCAGGGCTTATTGCCTCAAGGCGATAAACCGAATGTGGGAATCAGAGTCAGATTCTTGGCTTTTGCCACTAGGAAAGCTTTGGCAATTCATGGCAGAAGTGATGGTCTCAAAGGATTTTTTTTTTTTTTTTTTTTTTTTGGAGACAAGAGTCTCACTCTGTTGCTCGGGCTAGAGTGCCGTGGCATCAGCCTAGCTCACAGTAACCTCAAACTCCTGGGCTCAAGCAATCCTTCTGCCTCAGCCTCCCAAGTAGCTGGGGCTACAGGCATGCACCACCACGCCTGGCAAATTTTTTCTATATATTTTTAGTTGTCCAGCTAATTTCTTTCTATTTTTGCAGAGATGGGGTCTCGATCTTGCTCAGGCTGGTCTCAAACTCCTGACCTCCAGCAATCCTCCCGCCTTGGCCTCCCAGAGTGCTAGGATTACAGGCTTGAGCCACCGTGCCTGGCCTACAACCCAGGTCTTAAATCTGGGGTATATGAAGTCTTTCCAAGGGAAATTCAGACATCAGTTTTGAGATCTTCAACTTCTTCCTAAAATTGATCTACCTGAGAATAAACCTGTGGTGGACATTTTATTCTAGTTCTCTTTTCTTACCTCCCGTTTCAAAATTATCCTTCACACACTTGAGACAGACAGACAGACACACACACACACACACACACACACACACACACACACACACACACAGAGAAAGCAATCTTTACCCTTTCCAAATATTCCTAGGTTACATTGCTCCAGGACACTACATAAGGGTTAAAAACTGGTGTCAGTGAAGCCTCCTTTCATCAAGACACCAACACCAAAGAAGAGTTTCCTGTCTTTTTCTGTCTTACCTACATAGAGTTTCTGTTAAGATGTGAAGTCTGGTGTTAAAAACTGGAATATTTTGGTCCAAGTTGGGTTGCTAAAAAATGCAAAATAGTACAATGGAATGATGACATAGTTTTAAAAGCCTTGTGGAGATATACTGTACATATCATACAATTCACTCCTTTATAGTATACAACGCAATGGCTTTTAGTATAGTCACAGGCTGCACAATCATTACCACAATCAATTTTAGAACATTTTTATTGCCCCTGGACCCCTTAGCTTTTACCCTTTAACTCCCTTATCTTCCCAGCCGTAGGCAACCACTAATCTACCTTCTGTCATTATAGATTTTCCTATTTTTGGACATCGCATATAAATGGAATCATAAAATATGTGCCTTCTATCTAGTATCTTTCACTTAGCGTAATGTTTTAAAGGTTCGTCTGTGTTGTAGCATGTGTCAGTACTTACTTCCTTTTTATTGCTGAATAATATTCTAAGGATATACAACATTTTGTTTATTCATTCAATAGCTGATGGACATTTGGGTTATTCCACTTTTTGGCTATTATGAATAGTGCTGCTATGAACATTCATGTGTAAGTTTTTACGTGGATGTATGTTTTCATTTCTCTTGGGTATATACCCAAGAGTGGAATTGCTAGATCATATAGTAACTCTATGTTTAACCATTTGAGGAACCGCCAGACTGTTTTCTAAAGCAACAGCATCATTTTACATTTCCACCAGCAATAAATGAGGGTTCCAATTTCTCCACATCCTCGCCAAAACCTACTATCTGTCTTCTGAATACAGCCATTCTAGGGAGTGTGAATTGGCATCTCATTGTAGTTCTGATTTGCATTTTCCTAATGGCTAATGAGAGTAAGCATCTTTTCATAGGCTTATTTGGTAACTGTTGTTTAATAACCTTGCCTCTTCTGTGCTCAACTGTCATTAGAGAAAGTACTACTCCTGAGGAAGGGTTCTGTAAGGACTACACAAAGACAGCTTGGTTCAGAAACGCTGAATGCCATATTGCATCATTTCATTCAGGCCACAAAATATAGCACAGGTAAGTTAGAATGCTTATTCAGTCTCATAACATTTTAAACATTTTTTCAAGACTGTAATACACATAAAAGTGCACAATACATAATTATACAGTTTAACAAATTATTGTAAATATCCATGTAGCCACTATTCAATTCAAGAAATATACCATTGCCAGTCCCCCAAAAGCTTCCTACATGGCCCCCTACCTGGTTATAATCCCTTCTTCCCATTTGCCCTTTATGATAATGTGTTCCTTGCTTTTCTATATAGTTTTACCATCTAACTTGGCATTTCTAACAGTACAGTTTGGCCTGTTTTAGAATTTCACATAAGAGAATTATACAGCAGGAATTATTTTGTGTCTAGCTTCTTTCACTCAAAATTATGTTTTTTACAATTTCTTTGTTGTTGCATGTAGGTGTGGTTGTGGTTCTTTCCATGTCACTTGTGCATAGTATTCTATCATATGAATATATTATTATTTATCCATTCTCCTGTTGATGGACATTTGGGCTGTCTCCACTTGGGGCAATTGCAAACACTGCTACTCTTGTCAAAGTATCTTGGTGCACATGTACACAAGTTCATCTATAGGGTATATACATAGGAGTGGAATTGCTGTCTTTGTGGTTGATAATGCCAAAACTATTTGGCAAGATGATCTTGCCGGTTTACACTGCCATCAGCACAGTATATGAAAATTCCTGTTGCTCTGCATGCGTGCCAATACTTGGTATTGTCAGGCTTTTTAATTATATCCAATCGGATATGAAGTATCTCAATGTGGTTTTAATTTGCGTTCTCAATTGCTAACTAAGTTAAGCTCCTTTTCATATTTTTTGGCCATTTGGATTCCTTCCTTGCTTCTTTTTTCTATTTGATTAACTATTTTTCCCTTGTTAGTTTGTAGGAATTCTTAATATATTCTGGATATGAACCCTTTATCAATTACATGTGGTAAATATCTTCTCCCACTACGTGGCTTACCTTTCACTCTTAGTGCTATATCTTACTTTTAATTAATCTGATTTGTCTTTTATTTTACTACTACTCTTTGATTTTGAAGAAATCAGTCTCTACTCTGAGGTCATGGAAGTATTCCTTTATATTATCTTCTAAAAGCATTACTGGGCTACCTTTCATATTCAGGGCCATAATCTTCATGGAATTGGTTTTTGTGTATGGTATTAAGGATTCAATTTCATTTTTTCCCATATGGATATTCAACTGTCCCAGTACCCATTTTCCCACTTCTCTGCAGTGTCACCTTTGTTGTACATCATGGGTGGATATGCTTATGAGCTCTCTTATTCTATTGGTCTATTTGTCTGACTTTATGCCAATACCACAGTCTCCATCACCAGAACTTTAACTTTTTAATTCCCACTAGCAATGTTCAAGTGGTTCCATACCCTTGTCAGCCCTTGGTATTGTCAACATTTTTTATTTTAGCCATTGCAATAAGTGTGTAGTGGTAGCTTATTTATAATAAAGTATTGAATATCTCATATAATTTATTGAATACTGTTCTGAAAGTGAAAAACAGGATTGTTGTAAGGGTACCAACATAAAAGTGAAAAATCATTAAGTTGAACCATCCTAAGTCAGGAACCATCTGTATCTAATTACTGAACCTAATTAATTATATAAAATGTATGGTATTTTATATAAAAATATATAATATGTCACGAACCAAGTTAGATTGATCTTGGGAATGGAAATATAGTTTTACGTTGGAAAGTTAACAAAAGGAATTCATCCTATTAATAGATTAAAGGAGAAAATGCACGCTCATTTCAATAGATGCAGGAATAGTATTTGATAATATCCAGTATCTATCTTGATATTGTAAACATATGAATTTTCCCTAAATTGATCTTTAACTTTAGCATAATCACAACCAAAATCTTAACAGGTTTTATGTGAATCTTTTTTTTTTTTTTTGAGACAGAGTCTGGCTCTGTTGCCCTGGCATCAGCCTAGCTCACTGCAACCTCAAACTCCTGGGCTCAAGGGATCCTACAGGCATGCACTACCATGCCTGGCTAATTTTTTCTACATATATATTTTTTTAGTTGTCTAGATAATTTCTTCCTATTTTTAGTAGAGACGGGGCCTCGCTCTTGCTCAGGCTGGTCTCAAACTCCTGACCTTGAGCAATCCACTCGCCTGGGCCTCCCAGAGTGCTAGGATTACAGGCATGAGCCACGGCGCCCGGCCTGGTTTTTTGTGAATCTTGACAGCCCAGTTCTAAACTATAGGATATGATGATGTTATAAAATAGGCTTTGTGTTAGATGATTTTGCCCAACTGTAGGCTAATATAAGTGTTCTGAGCACATTTAAGGTAGGCTAAGCTAAGCTATGATCTTTGGTAGGTTAGGTGTATTAAATGCATTTTGACTTATGATATTTTCAACTTACAATGAGTTTATCAGGTCATAATCCCATCATAAATCAAGAAGTGTCTATAATTCTTTTTATATATTACTGGATCCCATTTGCTATGTATTCACTCGGGTTTTATTTGTAAAATTATCATATTGTAAAACTGATTTTTTAATGTGTAGTTCTATGGCTTTTAACACATTGTATAGATTCACCACTATAATAAGGATACTTAACAGGTCCATAACTGTTCCAGAAACTTCCAGAAACTGACCTTGTTCTATCTCTGTATAGTAGCACCTTCCCCCTCCCTTGACCCCAATCCCTGGCAACCACTGATAGATTTATATTTTTGAAAATGTCATATAAATGGAATCATACAGCATGTGACCTTTTGAGACTGGCTTCTTTTGCTCAATATAATGCCTTTGATATCATTTGCATCAATAGCTCATTCCTCTTATTGCTGAGTAGTATTCCTTTAGCAATTCTTATAGAACATGTCAGCTGACTGGCCATGGGTTCTCTCACTTTTCCTTCTTCAGAGAATATCTTTATTTTATCTTCATTATTGAAGGATATTTTCACTGAATAGAAAATTATGGGTTGACATTTTTTTCCAAACCTTAAAAATGTTGTGCCACCTCCTTCTGGCCTTCATGATTTCTGATGAGAATTCGACATTCACTCAGAATTATTCTTCTGTTGGTAATGTGTTATTTTTGTCTGCTTACTTTGATGTTTTGTTTTTTTTTTTCCCTTAGTTTTCACCAGTTTCATTATGATGTGTCTGGGTGTAAATTTTTCTTTATCCTATTGGGGTTCACTGAGTTTTTTTTTTTTTTTCCACTGAGCTTTTTGAATCTGTAGATTTATGTCTAAGTTTTCGGCTGTTATTACTCCAAATTTTTTTTAGTTCTATACTCTTTCTCCTCTCTTTCTGAAGTCTGATGAAACAAATGTTGAAATTCTTACTGTTCCATAGGTCCCTGGGGTTTTTTTCCAGTTTTTTTAATTCAATCTTTTTCTTCTCACTGTTGTTCAGACTAATTTCTATTGATACATCTTCATATTCACTGACTCTCTGTTGTCTTCATTCTGCTTTGGGGTCTATCCACTGAATTTCTATTGGTTTTTTTATTTTTCAGTTCTAACATTTTCATTTCAATATTCTTTCTAATTTCCATTTCTTTACTAAAACTTTCTAATTTCCATTTGTTCCAAGAGTGCTTACAATTATTTGGTAGAGCATTTCGATAATAGCCTCTTTAAAGTCCTTGTCAAAAACATAAACTGGGGAAAAGAATCCTTATTCAATAAATGGTGCTGGGAAAACTGGATAGCCACATGTAGAAGACTGAACCAGGATCCACACCTTTTACCTCTCACAAAAATCAACTCACTCTGGGTAACAGATTCAAACCTAAGGAGTGAAACTATTAGAATTCTAGAGGAAGATGTTGGAAATACTCTTCTAGACATTGGCCTAGGCAAAGAATTTATGAAGAAGACCCCAAAGGCAATCACAGCAACAACCAAAATAAATAAATGGGACCTGATCAAATTACAAAGCTTCTGCACAGCCAAAGAAATTGTCACAAGAGCAAACAGACAACCTACAGAATGGGAGAAAATTTTTGCATGCTGCAAATCTGATAAAGGGCTGATAACTAGAATCTACTTAGAACTCAGGAAAATCAATAAGAAAAAACAAAACAACCCTATCAAAAAGTGGGCAAAGGACATGAACAGAAACTTTTCAAAAGAAGACAGAATAAAGGCCCAAAAACATATGAAAAAATGCTCAACATCTCTAATCATCAGGGAAATGCAAATCAAAACCACAATGAGGTATCACTTATCTCCAGTGAGACTGGCCTTTATCAAAAAGTCCCAAAACAATAAATGTTGGCGTGGATGCGGAGAGATAGGAACACTCATACACTGCTGGTGGGACTGCAAACTAGTGCAACCTCTGTGGAAAGC
>RJWJ010004923.1:0-71939 GCA_004363605.1 Indri indri
AAAAAAAAAAAAAAAAAAAAAAAAAAGCTTATCAAGGAAGCTTCTGAGAGTCTTTTGGGAGGCTGAAGATAACAACCGCATTCCTGAGTGTACCTGGGGGGTGTTACAAGCCCTGAAGGGCAATCTCACCCCAGCCCTGTGCTTCCCCGGGGTAGCTGGGCAGGCCTGGGGCTGTGCAGCAGACCCCCCAGAGCAGGCTGGCACCCCTGTCCCCTGACCCAGCAGGGCTCTGAGGGTGACAGGGTGCTCCATAGGGATGGGAATGGCCCCCACTCACCTCTGCACCGTCTGGGAGGCCACCAGGAAGGACATGAGGTCTCCCCCTGTGAGTTGCTGTCCAGCCACAAGGGAGCCCCCAATAAACAGGGTGCCCAGGACCATGCCTGCGTGGGAGGGGACAGGTGGTAAGGGAGGGACAAGGCCACAGCAGAGGAAAGAGCCCAGCCCGGGTGTGAGCCTGAGTCCTAGCCCTGCCCTGCCACCAGCTGACTGGGGGTTTCAGGCAAGCCCCAGTGAGTAGGGCGGGCACAGCTCCACGGCTTCCCCGACGGCAGCCCTGTAGCACTCCATACATGGCTTGGTTGGGAGGTGGGTCCACTGCCCTCCCCTTGCCTGTGTGAGTTGGCAGCCCGTCTGTCTTCGCTCTCCCCAGCCTGGACGCCCTCGGGACTTGCTTACTCACAGTTAAAGGCGATGTTGGAGAGCCCTTGGAACAAGGCGATGCCCCTGCCCAGCTCCTCTGCCCTGCAGCGGCACTCCTCCAGCTCTGCCCCGTAGCGCCTGGTGAGAGGCCAGCCATGCTCAGGAGACAGAGGATGGGCTGCAGGGTGGGTAGGGTGTGGAGGTCGCTCCACTGTGTGCCCTGACCCTCCCAGGACTCACTCCTCCTCCCGCAGCTCCATGGCAAAGGCTCGCACAGTCCGAACGTTGCCCAGGGCCTCATCTGCTACACCTGTTGCCCTGGCGATCTGTGAGGAGTCCAGGAAACATGGAGCCAGGTTGGAGATGGGGAAGGGTGACAGGGTGAGTGGACAGAGAGAAGGCTGGAGTGGAGAAGGATGGCCAGGAATGCTGGTACCTGTTCCTGACATTGGCGAGACAATTTTCGGAGACCTGAGCCCATCAGGGTGCCAACTCCCATCAGGGCAGGTGTGGCCACCATCAGCAGCAGCGTGAGGCGTGTGGACAGCATGGACAGGGACACCAGGCAGCCAGCCACCTGGGTGAAGCTTCGTAGCCCCTGGGAATGGGAATGAAGGCAGGAGGCTATCTGGCATTAGGACCATGACATGGGGGACTTTACCAAGAGTTAGCTGGCTAGAGCTCTGCACTTACAAGGCCAAGGCCGCAGATCTGACCCCTGGGAGGCCAAGGGGCAGTCACAGAACGTAACCCTTTCTTGACCCAGCAGGTATGAAGGGGCTGAGTGAGAATGTCTAAGAACCATGGCATCCTCCCCCCAGACAAATCCCAGTTTACTTCTTTCTGTTTCAGAACGGAACAAAGAGCACTGCACGGGATACCACCCAGTGACTGTTATAGGCCGGGATCTGGCATAATCCAGTGGCCACAGCGATGGTGGGAGTGGACAAGGGGGGAACATCAGTATTCAGTAAAGAGCCATCTTGCATGCTCAGTGCTCGTCAGCGATCCGGGTGCTATGGGGACAAGGCAGGCCAAGTAATTTTGGTCATGCCAGGAAAGGCTCTGGTCTGAGTCCTTGGGAAGGCTCTGTAGAGGAGACAGGGTTTCAGAGCAGTGGAGCAGCAGCCCACCCTGACCTTGGACACTGACTCAGCACCTCCCTTCCATGAACTTCCATGTTCCCTCACCAGGTCTTCCTGAGCCTTGGCCCCACTTCAGGGCTGGGGCAGGGCAGGGCTGGCCTGGTGAGTGTGCATGGGGGAGCGTGGGTGTGTATGGGGGGACTGGAGCCACTGACCTGGGAGATGATGAGCTTGAAGGATGACTTAAACTCTTGCACATCGGTTGTCAATCGGCTCACCAGCTGCCCTGTCTTTTTAGCATCAAAGAAAGCAATGTCTTGTCTGGCGGTGGGACACGGAGGCACGTGGGTTGGAGGAGGAAGAGGGAGACATCACTTCAGGATGAGGCCCCACCGCTGCACCCCTGTGGGCCCATCATTCACCCCCGCTCTGTACACCGTGGCTGGCAGTACCGAAGCAGGGAGCTGAAGAGGGCCCTCCGCATGTCCACAGCCATGCGCTCGCCAACGTGGGACAGCAGCACCAGGTACCCGAAGGTCAGCAGTCCCTGTGAAAGAGGCCCGGGCACTCAGGGATGCCCCAGGGCAGCTCCTCTGTGGCCTCCAGCCCACTCCCTCTGTACCTGGATGCCGTAGAGGATGAGCAGGTGGGTGCCGAGATTTCGGGACTCAGTCATGAAGCTCCCCACATGGTCCCTTGTGTACTTGGCCACAATTTCTACCAGCTGGCCCAGGAGCAGGGGGATCTGTACGTTCACCAGTGCCGCACCCAAGGCCAGCTGGAACGGGAGGGCAGAGGGGACAGATGTTTGGCTGGGGGGGCCTTTCCACCCCAGCCCTGACTTTGGCCCTTCTTCTCCCACTGCTGTCCTGGTTTCTGTCCATGCTGTGGCTGGTCATGTGGACACACCAGTGCCTCTCTAAAGTTAAAACCCTGCCTTCCAGCCAGCTTGTACTGATTGTCCTGCCATCCCTCAGACGCCACGTCCTTGGGATAGCCCTTGCTGCTTCCAGGAGGTCTGAGACACAGTGAGGCAGGAATGCTGTCCCTGTGCACCTCTGGCTTGGAGCCTCTGCCGACCCCTTCCTTGGTCCTTCCCTGTCCCCAGTATGGAGAAGCGGGGAAAGCCTCACCACGATGGCTACCCCGAGGACCAGCAGGTGGGGGCGCAGAAACTGCCAGAAGAGCTTCCAGTTAAAGCGGGACTCCACAACACTGGGTGTGGAGCAGGCCGGAGGGGCCTTTTCTGCCTCACATAGTGCCACGAGGCAGAGGCGGGAATGCTTACTCAGCAGCACAGGGCCTAGCAGGGCTCCCCCAACCCAGCACCAGGCAGAGGGGCTCCGGCTGGGAGCTGGGGGGGCTCGAGGGAGGTGGGCCCGAAGTTGAGACCGCAGCTGGGCTATGGCCCTGAAGAGGAAGGAGCTGTGGCCGCCATCAGAGTACCTGTAAGGAGAGAAAGGCATTGACGGCTTGGGGACCTGACTGTCCTCAACCTGACCAGTAAGCCAACCATGCTCTGGCTGAGCCTCTGGACAGCAACACTTCCTCTTCTTTCGGGCCGTGGACCTTGCCTTTCTCAAGGACGATCTGAAGCAACTTCAGTTTCTAAGACAAACATACGCATGCAAAGTCACTGAGAAACAAGGAGGCTGAGCGTGGAATCAAGCCTTAAAAGTGTTTCCCCTGCACTCTCTCTCAGACTGCACCCAACCTGCAAGCCCCTCTCAGCATCCAGGGGCACCGACCCCTGAGTCAGCAATGGCTGCTGGTCCACAGGACTCCCCAGACAGAGAGGGGCCAGGAGGCCTCAGTGACCAAGGCACAGAGGTCAGGAGGGGGCGAGATCCTTGTGTGCCTGGCACTGCACCTGCTCACTGTAGCCATCAAGGCAGATGCAGCCCCCACCTCTCTGAGAGGGAGATGGCTTTGTTCGCACCTGACAGATGAAAAACACCATGTGGAGCTGACAGAGTTGAAATAATTTGTCCCCAAGCAGCAGAACTGGGATAAGAGGGGAACTCTGCTGTTTGAGTCCAGCATCCAGGCTCATTCTATCCTGCCTGTGTGCCGTACCCAAGGCTACAGGTGGCTGGGCCAGGGCTGGACCTGAGTCTTCTGACCTATTATGCCCCATCATCCTGCCTCCCCTCCTGGGCTTGAAGTGCTGAGGGAACAATGCATGAAGGGAGAAGGCAACATACCCCTTCTCCACTGGCTGGAGGAAGAAACAGAGAAAAGTGGAAATTTGAATATCTTATCATCTTGGATAGGCTAATTACCTGCTCTTTCCTTCAGTTACCATATCTAAAAAATGGTAATGTAGACTGAACTGTTTAAGACATTTTGCATGTACTGTGCGCAGGTTCCCTGATTAGAGGAACAGGGAAGATGGAGGGGAACAGGACAGCCAAGGCAGCTCTGCTCACAGTCGGCACACTGATAGCACGAACCCTCTTCCTCCTCCTCAGGAATTAGTAAAGGCCTTCCAGGAGGCCTGGGGCCCAGGGGGAGGCGGGTAGGCTTCTAGGCAGAGGGAAAAGTGTCTACGGAAAGAAAAGTTTCAAGAATAGAATGGCTGAAGCCTGGAAAGAAAAGTTTCAAGAATAGAATGGCTGAAGCCTGGCTATCAAGTGGCGGTGGTTGGGGGCAGGGAAGGGCAGTCACTGCAGTCTTTATAAAGCACCTGGATTTAGAGGATTTTACGCTAGGGTATGACATAATCAGATTTGCACTTTAAGGATAATAGCCGGGTGGTACCTGTAATCCCAGCACCTTGGGAGGCCGAGATGGGAGGATCATTTGAGCCCAGGAGTTCAACATCAGCCTGTCTCTACAAAAAATTAGCTGGGCAGGGTAGTGCATGCCTATAGTCCCAGCTATTCCAGAGGCTGAGGTGGGAGGATCCCCTGAGCCCAGGAATTCCAGGTTACAGTGAGCTATCATTATGCACTCCAGTCTGGGTGACAGAACAAGACCCTGTCTCTAAAAAAAAAAAAAGATCCTGGCAGAGGGGAGTGGGCTTGAGGTGGACAAGAAAACTGGCTGGAGGGAAGCCCACTAGAAGCAGAAATCATCCAACCAAGAGGGTCTGATGCTCAAAGATCTAGATGAAATTAGTGATAGCAAAAGGCTTTTAAAAAAGAAGAGTATGAGATTTTTCCTTTAACATCACGGTCTTTCGCATCCCTAGGCCCTGCTAACTGCAGACTTCATCTCACCCTTCCTGTACTTTCAAGAAGGCCTGTGTTTCTTGCTACCTCTGTGTGATGCCTCCCAAACCCACTCTGCCTGCCTGGTTTTAATGTCTTGTTTTCCACGGTGTTCTTATGTCTATCCTAACTTTCAGATAGAGCAGCTCATTCTCCTTCTGCCCTGGGTAATTGTCCAATTTTCCCATTAGACTACATGTTTCTGAAGTGCAGGAAGCTATATCTCACATCCCCAGCACTTAGCAGAGCTCTGGCACATAACAGATGTTCAGCAAATGTTCACGTTCGTTAAGCACAGGCACGCCCTCACTAGAGATGCGGAATAATCTGACCTAACTGCTGCTGCATTTTGCAAACATTTAGACTTACTGTGGCCAACAGTAAGAAATACATTTTACATTGCAACCCAGTGTAACGAACACATATATGCCATACAAAGTTGAAATGCTTCACAAAACAGTATTTTCCCAAATTTTAAAAATGTATTCCAATATTTTTTAATTCACCTTATTTTTTTTAAAAGAGATAGGGTCTTGCTCTGTTGCCCAGGTTGGATTGCAGTGGCAGAATCATAGTTCACTGCAGCCTCAAACTCCTGGGCTCAAGTGATCCTCTCACCTTAATCTCCAGAGTAGCTGGGACTAAAGGTGTGCACCATCATGCCCAGCTAATCTTATTTTTTGTAGAGACAGGGTCTCGCTATGTTGCCCAGGCTGATCTCAAACTCCTGGGCTCAAGTGATTCTCCTGACTCGGCCTCCCAAAGTGCTGTGATTACAGGCGTGAGCCACCACACCGAGACCATTTACCTTTAAATGGTACTGATCCATTAGCTTCATTTCATGATCTATTGAAAAACACTAACTAATGAACACATATTTACTTGAATATTATTTGATGTCTTTCCTTGGGTTTCCCTCTGGTTTAAATAATATCAGCACCCTAACTCTGTCCTAAGGACTGTTTTCAAACCTTTCAATAATTTACCATGGCCACTTTCCAGCTTCTCTCATCTTTTCCAAACTAAGACTCTAAAAAGGGATTGGTCATTGCCAAGAACTGAAGGATTACTTCCCAGCACCAGTACTTCCAGCTCTAGCTGGCTCCAGCTCTTGCTCTCTGTCAATCAGATGGGGCTTATGACACATAACTCCTCATCCAGCTGCCCCTTGAGAATCTTCTGCCTGCTTGGCCTTCAGGTTATTCACTCTAGGATCAGAAGGAAATCAGTTCCTTCTCATATAGCATTTATATTCCAGTTGTAGTTTCAGAGTCCTTGTTTGCTGACACGCTCTCTCCTCTCCCTCTCCCAACGTGTGTACAGCGTTTTGCCAAGAACACACATGTACGAATTAGTAGATTGACTCTTTATCCCTGCTGAATGTCTCCAGCTGCAGGAACCATTTTTGTTCGGCTCACTTTGAATCTTGTGGAGCACCACCAGTATTAGCTGCCCCTGGATACTAGTAACAGTTTTTGTACAAATCTCTACATCAATTGCAAGAGGGAGGCCGGAGACCAGGAATGGCGCCCCCTGATGGGGAGTGCGGACTGGGCATGGTCACTGACCCCAGGAGTCCCCTCCGTCCGGCCGACACACAGATACAGACGCACGGAGCCTCCTACTGGCGCCGCGACTGTCGCTATAAATAATTGAGGCCAATTCCCCAGGGAGTGACATTCCACGACCCCCACCTCCCGCCCCGGGCCGAGCTAGCCTACAACTCCCAGCAGGCTTCGCGCGAGCGCGGGGACTCCATCTCCCGGCGGGCCCGGCACTGACCTGCCAGCCGGTCAATGGCCCCCGCTCGGAGTAGGTTTGTCCCTTTTTACCTGACGGCCGAAAATGTCTGGAAGCGGAGGGGCAGTAGAGGCCTGCCTGGGACATGGCCGCCCCGAATCCCGACCCGAAATAAGTGCACCAACATGCTGGGGCAGGAAAACAGGAGCAGCCGGCAACGACAGTTTCACCCTCATCCCACCACGGGCTCCATCTTGGCTCTGGCCCGCGTCCCGACAACCCCTTCGCCCCCCGGCAATGATTAGTGGAAAGACGCATCAATCTAGTTGCAAGCTGTTATTGGAGAAAACGTTGTCAGCCCACCTCCTTCCGAAATTGTGATTGGAGAGAATCACCTACTCGCCCGCCCCCAGCTCTGGGCGGGGCCGAGCAGAAAAAGGCCCTGCCTCTCTCTCCCGCCCCGGGTGACGGTCTGAGAGTGTGCGCAGTCGGTCCCCTCAGCCCGGGGGTATCCATAGTAACGCGTCTGCTGCTAACCTCGGGCCATTTTCCTAAGGGTACTCCCGGCGGACTCTAGATCTTCTGGGGTCTCTAGGGAGTGCAGAGCACTGGCCCTTGGGGACAAATGAACGAAAATCGACTGGGGAGTTTTTTTCAAAACATATGCACGTGCCCAGCGGGGTGGCGCGCCTGTAGTCTCAGCTACTCGGGAGGCCAGGAGTTGGGGGCTGCAGCGAGCTGTGATCTCATCACTTCACTGCAGCCTGAGCGACACAGCGAGACACCGTCTCTTAAAAAAACAACAAAACAAAATACTTGCACATGACTTGCCACCCATCCTGCTCTTTTAGGCGTATCAGAACTCCCGGACGGGGAAAAAAATTCCCCTGGTGATTCAAATACTCTTGTTTTATTCCTCAACTATTGAGTACTACTGGTATGGAGGCCCTGTAGTTTATCAAGGCGCGATCTCAGATCTCTCCTCGGCAGGGGTGAGGCAGATGCCTTCCTCACCAGGTCAGAATGACTTGCCTACGGCACCTCTGTTATTTCTTCCGTGTAATTGTTTGCATACCTACCTCCCCACTGGGCTGTGACATCTTGTCATAGGTCTGCCTCCTTCACCTGTCTCCTTCCCCTCCAAATGCTTCGCAGGGAAAAGTGTAAAATAAATTGACTTGAGTCTGGGGTGGTGGTAGGGAGGCTGACGATGGATGAATCTAGGTTGGAACTGGGCAGGAAAATGTGTCAGGATTAGTTTGAGGTTGGGCTGGGGAGGGGTCCTAACGTGAATATGGTGGAATATCCCTGATATTGACTGATACTGTGTAAGAAGGGACAGAGACCACCCCACATAATCCATCTTTTTTTTTTTTTTTGAGACAGGGTCTTGCTCTGTCTTGCCAACGACAGGCTGGGGTGCAGTAGTGCAATCATAGCTCATTGTAGCCTCCAACTCCTGGGCTCAAGTGATCTTCCTGCCTTAGCCTCTCGAGTAACTGGGACTATAGGTGTGTGCCAGCATGCCTGGCTAATTTTTTATTTGTAGAGACAGAGTCTCTACCAGTTGCCCAGGCTGGTGTTGAACTCCTGGCCTCAAGTGATTACCTTGCCTGGGGCTCCCAAAGTGCTGGGATTACAGGTGTGAGCCACCTAGCCCAGCCACCACCTAATCGACTTTGGCAGATGTCTCAGAAAGATTATGGGGATTTTCTGGCCCCTCTATGATGTAGGATTCCATTTTGCCACCTCTAGAAGGGCTGGGTCTTGTTTTCATAGCTCTGCCTCCTGCTCAGGAATAAAATTGTGCAAGTCTTAAGCTACTATGACAATTCCCCAACCAGAAAAGAGGCACAGAAAGAGAAAAACAGACACACCTGGACTCAGGTTTTATGGGTACTTCCATGATGACTGCCTCCACATTCTTCCAGTGAATGATCCCGGAAGCATTGTGTTCCTCTCTCCATTTCATGGATACTGGCCCCCACATCAGCCCTTGGGCCTAAGCCCTGGAGGCCCTGACACCTGGTGGCTGACTCAGTATCTCAGGAATGGGCTTTAGGAGGAAGCCCGGTGATTCAGGGCCTCAAGAATGGCGTCGAGTAAGCCACCAGACCAGCTGCCTGGGCCGCCGCCTCCTTGTTGAGACGACAACACAGAGCTCAACTCACTCAACTGCTCCTTGGGTACCCAAATTAGCCTTCCAAATCCTGGGCCACGGGCTGCCCTCCTCTACCTGTTCAGCCCTGATGCTTCTCAGGGGTCCCAGAAACTGGATTAGGACTTGGAGAGGGTGTCAGGATTCAAGGGTGTAAGGAAGTAAACATAGTGGAACTTCCAAGGAACCCCACTTTTCTACTTTAAGCCCCCTAAACTGCTTCTCAAACCCAAGCTAACTGCCATTTCTATCTTCACTTCCTCCTCTCCTCGATTTCCCCCAACTGCAGTGTTTGGACAGGCTCCCTATTCCCTTCCTTAGCACCCTCAGACCAACAAAACATGCTGCCTTTTCTTTTCTTTTCTGTTTTGTTCTTAAAGCATTTACTGTATGGGTGTGTGGAGGAAAGAGGGGTGAGATGTTAGAAAAGGAGATTTAACATCCCAGCCCTGAGCAGCTCTTTGTCTTCCGCCCATTTGAGGTGTGACAACAGGCAATAGGCGTCTCCTCTTCAGTGCCTGCCTCTTAAACCAATGCCCCGCCCAGGCGTGGAGGCTGCGCCCTGAGTGGTTTGGCCCCAAGCTGCCCTAGAAGGGGTGTGAGTGATCAGACAGGTGACTGAGGGCTGGGGTGCCTGAAGCCTGCCTGAACTGAGTCACCTAGTGCTGTTGTTGTTGTCATTGTCCTTGTTGAAGTCCCTGCTCAGCTCCACAGACCTCTGAGGAAACAGCAACAGCTCCCATCCTTCCACCCTTTCTGGAGACACAGAGGCCTGATGGTGAGCCGAACGGGCTGGGGGGGAGGCCGGGGGCGGCTGGGGCGGTGGGGAGACCTGGGGCCAGGACCTGTGCCCCTCCTCCCCATGCCACCGCCTCCTCCTCCTCCTCATCGGGGACCCAGGGGAGGGAGGATCTCCATCTTCTCCCTGTCCCCTGCCCCTCATACAAGAAGTTCCCCCTCCTCCTCTTTCCCTCCCGCCATGGGCTCCCCCTGCTCAGTGCCGCAGGGGACAGGGGCTTCTCAGCCTTGCCACAGTGCCCTCCCTGCCCCAGCCACCCCAACACGGGCACGGCCCACAGTGACACCCACCTCTGCTTCCCCATCGTGGGGATCCCATGCCACCCCACCCCTGGCCTCGGTGACTCCCCCTCCGTCACGCCGATGCCTCCAGGACCCTCCTGGGCTGCGGATAGGTCCTCTGATCCCCGAACAGGATTATGAGCGGCTGGAGGACTGTGACCCTGAGGGGTCCCAAGACTCACCCCTCCATGGGGAGGAGCAGCAACCCCTGCTTCATGTACCTGAAGGGCTCCGGGGTGAGTGTGAGTGGGCGTGTGGGGGTTGGGGGCCTCGGAGCTCCAGGGCTTGCCCCGGCGTGGGCAGCAGGTTGAGCGTATGGAGAAAAGATCAGTCAGGTGAGAGCGCCAAGGCCCCACACTCTCCCCCTGTGTGCAGGCTCCTGGCATCACATCCAGAACCTGGACAGCTTCTTCACCAAGATATCCTTTGTGCTCGGCCTGCAGAGGTGGCACGCAAGGGCCCCTTTGGAGCTGGCAGCATTTTTGCCAGGGAGACTTTCTGAGGGTGTCGTGGTTGGGAAGACTTGTTGGGGATGAGGGGAGGCGACCTCAGGAAGGCCCATCATGTCTCAGGCTTATTCCTTGACACGCTGCCACATCTACAGTTACCACCAGCGGAACGGCTTTGCCTGTATCCTGCTGGAGGATGTCTTCCAGCTGGGGTGAGCTGCTCATTCCGGCCCCTGGGCCTGCGGACCCCTTCTGTCGCCTGCTTCCTTAATAGCGCCTGCTGCTTCTGTCCCACACTTGCCCAAGCAGCCCAAGGGGTGGGGTGGGAGGGAGGATGACTGGCTGGTTGAGGGGGCTGGGGCAGGCCCACCTGGCCCTCAGGCCTGATGCCCATTGCATCCTTGCACCCTGCCCGCTAGACAATTCATTTTCATCGTCGTCTTCACAACCTTCCTCCTTCGCTGTGTGGATTACAACGTTCTCTTTGCCAACCAATCAAATAACCGTACCAGACCTCGGCCGTTCCACAACAAAGTGACCTTGTTGGACGCCATCCTACCCTCAGCCCAGTGTGCTGAGCGGTGAGTGACAGCCTGGTGGGGTCCCCAGGGGTGGGGCTCATGAGCGGGAGAGAGGAGCAGACAGGAGCCTCCCTTATCCCATAGTCTAGACCAGCAGTTCTCAAAGTTTTTGGTCTCAGGACCAAAAATACACTTAGTATACTTTAAATTGTATTTAATTTAAGGTGTATGAAGTATATTTTTAATACACTTAAAATTGACTGAGAACCCCAAAGAGCTTTTGTTTATAAGAATCGTATCTATCCATGACTATCTATTATATCTAATTAGAAATTAAGGCTGAAAACAATTTTATTAATTTTTTAAGTGGGGTAGTGAGGAGGGGGGTTAGTTTCCTTTTTTGAGACAGAGTCTCGCTTTGTCACTCTGGGTAGAGTGCAGTGGCGTCACGATAGCTCACTGCAACCTCCAACTCTTGGGCTCTTAAGCGATCCTCCTGCATCAGCCTCCCCAGTAGCTGGGACTACAGGCATGCCAGGACACCTAGTTAATTTTTCTGTTTTTAATTAGTAGAGACGGGGTCTTGCTCTTGCTCAAGCTGGTCTCAAACTCCTGAGCTTAAGCAATCCTCCCGCCGCAGCCTCCCACAGTGCTAGGATTACAGGTGTGAGCAGCCGTACCTGGCCTAAAAACAACTTTAAAACCTAAGACAGTCCAAGCACACATTCCATTGGCTGTCAGTGTGACGTGACATCTTCACATGTCTTGTAACCTCTGCAAAATTCTACTGCACACTCATGAGAGACTAAGATTGAAAACAGCGGAAAGCATTTGTATTATCTGAAAAAAGTTTTTTAGTCGGGTGTGGTGGCACTGGTGCCTGTAGTCCCAGCTACTCCGGAGGCTGAGGCAGGAGGATCACTTGAGCCCAGGAGTTCAAGGCTGCAGTGAGCTATGACTGGGCCACTGCATTCCAGTCTGGGTGACAGAGGCCCTGTCTCTAAAACAGACAAACAAACAAAAAAGAAAAAAGTTTTGACTTTGAAGACACTTGTGAGGGCCTCTTCAGGGGCCCCCCCCTTACTAGACTGCTTGGAGAAGTGCTGGTCTGTCTGGATCCTCTCCCCATGGCTGTTTTCCCTCACTCTGGTCTCCGTCTCTCGGGCTCTCATCTTTGTCCCCCGCTACCTGTTACCAACCCCACACAGGATCCGCTCCAGCCCCCTACTGGTCTTCCTTCTGGTCCTGGCTGCGGGCTTCTGGCTGGTCCAACTGCTTCGCTCAGTCTGCAGCCTCTTCAGCTACTGGGACATCCAGGTGTTTTACAGGGAGGCCCTGCACATCCCCCCGGTGAGCTGGGTGGGCATGTCTGTGGAGGGTGCCATCCCAGGGTGGGCAGAGGAGTGGGGAAGGAGTGGGACCGTGCAGATGGAAGGGTCAACTGGAAAGAGGGCAGAAAGAGCAAGGCCTTATTGACACCTGCCCTAGGCCCAGAATATGTCAGGAGGTGGGGTACCGCCACTTAGAAAGTATGCTCCTTACCCTTGTAGAGCTTAGTTTATTTAGATGGCTCTTATGAGATGACTTACGGTCACATGTTTGTGCTAAAAAACAATGGGTATTTAGAGGGAGGGCAGTCATCTGGGTTTCCAGAGCAGGAGGAATTTGGGCTGGGCTTGGAAGGACAGGACAGGACAGGAGGGGAGGGAAGGGCATTCCAAGCCCCAGTAGGCCAGTGCAGGAAGGTGGGGGAAAGCTGTGAGCATCTGTAGGCTACAGCGAGATGGACCCATCCACCTTAAACTGAGCCTTCAAGGCCCCCATCAGGTGACACCCCCCGCCCACCACATGCTGCAGTAAGCCACTGCATTGGCCTTATTACTGTCCCCTGGCCGCACTCTGCCCTTTCCTCCTCATCTTGCCTCTGCACCTAAGTTCTTCAAGTCTCAGCTCAAACGCTCCCTTCTGCAGCATGCCTCCCTTGCTTCCCCTCGGAAGTCCAGGGCTTTCCGCACAGCCCTACTGCATAGAAAGGGGAGAGGTTCTAGAAGGCCCACGAGGCAGGGAGCACCAGGCACAGAGCAGGTGTCAGGAGGCCCATGAAGCAGCGATGAGGGAGTGGGAGTATGGCTGCCCTCCTGTGGGAGGCCGCTGACCCTTCTCCCTCCCCTCCCCTCCCCTCCCATTCCTTCCAGTTCATCCCTCTGAACTGCAGAGGCTGGCGGGGAGGGACTTGACTAACCTAGACTGGGGAAGCTGGGTGAAACCGGGCTACGACGAAGTTTGAAGACCGCCAAATGAGATCTAACAGCACCCCATCCCCAGACGTGGGCACTGCCAGGGTCTTGGGAAGGCTAATCTGGCAAGATGTCCTGGATTAGGGCGGGGCTGGGGGTCTCAAAGCATGCCCAGGCAAAAGGTGGTGAGGTTCTGGCCCAGAGTTGGAGGGCATACTGCAAACTGGAAGGAAAGAGTGCCCCATGACCTTCCAGCCACTCTGCTTTTGTGTGTACAATTGAGGGGGCCTCAGATAACCTGCTCTTGAGTAGCTAAGAAGCCAGGTGCAATACCTGGAAAGTTTACTAACAAAGTGTCACCAGGAAGCACATGACTAATGGCCTCATGAATGGCAGGGATGATGAGGAACAGAGCAATTCAGAAAGGATGAAAGGAAGTGGGACACGTCCTTGTTAGGGACAGGGTTAGGGCAGGGCAGAAAGCGAAAGGTGGGGTGGAGGCGAGGGGGGATGTAGCTTGGTCATGGTGAAGTTCTGCTTGTTTCTAGGCAGCCCATTTGCCGGTGTGGCTCGGGGTCGCTGGTGCTCACCAGTTCCCCTCTCCTTAGGAGGAGCTCAGCTCGGTGTCCTGGTCAGAGGTGCAGTCCCGCCTCCTGGCGCTGCAGCGAAGCGGAGGGCTGTGCGTGCAGCCGCGGCCGCTGACGGAGCTGGATGTCCACCACCGCATCCTGCGCTACACCAACTACCAGGTGGCGCTGGCCAATAAGGGCCTGCTGCCGGCCCGCTGCCCATTGCCCTGGGGAGGCAGTGCTGCCTTCTTCAGCCGTGGCCTGGCACTCAACGTCGACCTGCTGCTCTTCCGCGGTCCTTTTTCGCTCTTCCGCGGGGGCTGGGAGCTGCCCGATGCCTACAAGCGCAGCGACCAGCGCGGCGTCCTGGCAGCGCGCTGGGGGCGCACAGTGCTACTGTTGGCCGCCCTGAACCTGGCGCTGAGCCCGCTGGTGCTGGCCTGGCAGGTGCTGCACGCCTTCTACAGCCACGTGGAGCTGCTGCGGCGCGAGCCGGGCGCGCTCGGGGTTCGCCGCTGGTCCCGCCTGGCGCGCCTGCAGCTGCGCCACTTCAACGAACTGCCGCACGAGCTGCGCGCGCGCCTGGCCCGCGCCTACCGCCCCGCCGCCGCCTTCCTGCGCGCCGCCGAGCCCCCCGCGCCCCTGCGCGCGCTGCTCGCTCGCCAGCTGGTCTTCTTTGCCGGCGCACTCTTCGCCACGCTGCTCGTACTCACAGTCTACGACGAGGACGTGCTCGCCGTGGAGCACGTGCTCACCGCCATGACCGCGCTCGGGGTCACGGCCACCGTGGCCAGGTGCGACGGCCAATGCCCTGGGGTGGTGGTGTGTGTCCCTTTCTCTGATCTGCAGCTAAATGGGGCTCTCCCGCCCCGCCTCCGCCCGGGGAATCCTTACCCACCGCCGGTGCCCCCCAGGCCTGCATGCCACCGCATGTCCTCCTAACCGCAGGTCCCTTCCCCTCTCGCCCCCCGTCCCGCCCTCCAGGTCTTTCGTACCTGAGGAGCAGTGCCAAGGTCGTACCCCGCAGCTCCTGCTGCAGGCGGCCCTGGCCCACATGCACTACCTCCCGGAGGAGCCCGGCCCTGGCGGCAGGGCCAGCGTTTACCGGCAGATGGCGCAGCTGCTGCAGTACCGAGCGGTGAGGGTCGCAGCACCAGGCGGGCTGCTGGGGAGGCCGTGCAGCCTGGTGCTCTGCCTGGGAGAGGGCATGGGATAAATGGGCTACGCCAGGAGCCTAGTCAATGACTTTTTGGAGGCTGCCCGCCCTGGCGAGTGTCCGTGGGGCCTCTTGGTCCTGATCTCTTGTGTGGGCCCCTCGGCAACGCCTGCTCGGCCTCCCCCTGCTTCCCCAGGTCTCCCTGCTGGAGGAGCTCCTGTCCCCTCTCCTCACACCGCTGTTTCTGATTTTCTGGTTCCGTCCTCGTTCCCTGGAGATCATTGACTTCTTCCATCATTTTACTGTGGATGTGGCCGGCGTTGGGGACATCTGTTCCTTTGCCCTTATGGATGTGAAGCGCCACGGCCACCCTCAGGTTAGAGCCCTGCCCTGGCCAAGTGGGGTCGTGCTGGGTAGGAGTTTGCTTGTCTCACCCGAAGCTGACCTGGGTTCCAACCCCAGCTCCATCACTTGCCACCTGGGACCTTGAGCAAGTAACTTTACTTCCTGCTCCCTAGTGTCCTTGTCTGTCGAATGAAGACAACAGTAGTAGCCAAGGCGTGGGCTTGTGAGGATGACATGAGAGGATGTCTGTAGAGCCCTTAACAGTGTTGCCGGCACATAGGAGCATCAGCAATGGGAGCAAAGATGACCGGGGGCCCGAGAAATGGGGCTGGTCAGTGGGCGGGGCTGAGTAAGGATGGACCAAGGCCGAGGCCCACCCTGGGGATCTGGTCTGCACAGGTGGGCAAAGCTGAGCTGGGTCTAGACCCAGGTCCTGCCCTGCTGCTGTACTTTTGGGTGATCTTGAGCAAATCCCCGTCTTGGCCTCCGTTTCCTTCACGTGGAAAATGGGGCACTGTCTCCTGTCCCGCCTACCCCCATAAGGCTCAGCGTCTGCAGCACCTGAGAGACTGTCTTTGCTCGCAGTGGCTCTCGGCGGGACAGACGGAGGCCTCGCTGTCTCAGCGGGCAGAGGATGGAAAGACTGAGCTCTCTTTGATGCGGTTCTCCCTGGCACATCCGCTATGGCGCCCCCCAGGGCACAGCTCTAAGTTCCTTGGGCACCTCCGGGGCCGGGTACAACAAGATGCAGCTGCCTGGGGCGCCACCTCAGCTGGCAGCCCCCCCACTCCAGGGGCGCTCAGCAGTTGCACGTCGCCTCTGGTGAGTCCTAAGCCTGGCCTACCCTCTGCCCTCCCCACCCCAGCTCTCCCTTCTCCCTCGCCCCGCAGCCTCGCCTTCGGTAGAACCCGCGCCACTGGCCACCCCGGCCTGCTTTCTGGCCTTCCTTAGACCCCTTCTCTCTCCTCCCTCCCTCTCTTCCAGCACCCTCTTCATCTTTCCCTCTTCTCTTGCTCACAGCCAGAGGCCTTCCTGGCCAACCTCTTGGGGCACCCCCTTGTGACCCCAAGGGACCTGAGCCCCACATCCCCCTGCCCAGCTGCCGCCACAGCCAGCCTCCTTGCCTCCATTTCCCGAATTGCCCAGGACCCCAGGTGAGATGCAGGGGAGTGGGGGTGGCTGATCTTCCAGGAGGGAACTGGCATGCTGAGGGGGGTCCGGAAGGGGAAATCCAACCTGGCCTGCCCTGCAGGGTGGGAATAGATGGCAGGGCATGTCTTTTGACTTACTGCACCCTGTGTTCCAGCTGTGTGTCCCCAGGGGTCACTGGGGGCCAGAAGCTGACCCAGCTCCCAGAGCTTGCTTCTGCTGAGATGAGTCTCCATGCCATCTACCTGCACCAGGTGAGCGGAGTGGTGTGGACAGAACTGTGGAGAGGAAGCAGGCGAACAGAATGGAGGCTGGGGAGAGGGTCTAAGGAAGTACCTAACAGAGCTGTGGGAGGAAGTTTCAGAGCCCGCTGCACCCAGTCCCCTTGCCCTCAGGGTGGGAGGGGCCCCTCATTCCTCTTCCTTTCCGCGTAGCTTCATCAGCAGCAGCAGCAGGAGCCGTGGGGGGGTGCTTCAGCCACCTCCCTGTCCAGGCCCTGGTCCGTCCCCTCGCAGCCACTCTCGCCTGAAGAGGAGAAGCCATCCTGGTCAAGTGATGGTGAGGAGGGCGGGGTACGCAGGGGGCAGATCCTGGGTGGATGCTGGGCATCACGGCACTGCTGAGCTGATGGCTTTTGTCATCAGGCTCCAGTCCTGCCTCCAGCCCCAGACAGCAGTGGGGAGCCCAGAGGACCCGGAATCTATTCCCTGGAGGGTTTCGGGAGACCGCAGACACTCAGAAGGGAGCCTCTCCAGGCCCCTAGCACTGACTGAGAGGACTCCTCAGGGTCAGTATTGCCTACTTTGTCGGGAGGGAGAAAGGATTGAGTAGGAAGTTGGTTTGGAGTCACGCTTGGAGGGATGAACAGTGGTGGGAATTTGCGGTGGTAGGGGGTGGTCATCTCTGGAGCCTAGAGCCCTGGACTGCTTGCCAAGAGCCTTCTCCTCCCTCAGGTTCCCTGGCTTCTGCAGCCACAGGAGATTGGAGGGTGGAGGACACACTGAGCCATCTTTGGAGGCCCCTACATGCAACAGGCCCAGGAGACCTTGGCTGGGCAGGACCTGGTGCTGGAGGTCAATGAGGAGCTCGCCCCAGAGAACAGAGAAAGGGTTGGAGAGGAGATGCCAATGGCATCTGGAAACAGGTCTTAGAGGTGGTCCCCACGTGGAGGGGTGAGGATATACCCCCCTAGCTAGCTGTTCTGGAGCAGTTGCCTGGGAAGAAGTCCCCAAGTATACTCAGGTGGGGGGTAGGGGCCAAGGAGGGGGCCACCTAAGTGTAAGGGAAACAATGGGGCCAGTGATCTGAAAGGCAGCGGCATCTTCACTGGTCTCTGTCAGGTTCCCATGGCACTCGCAGGGGAACTTGTCAGTGGAAGGACTCAAGAGAGCTGGTGGTTGTGGACTTTAGCATCGGCGTGATGTCTGAGGGGGTGTGGCTCCTCATCCTGTATGACATAAGCAGTAAAGATTGCTCATGGCTGTGTTGCATGTTGTGACGTGACCTCTGGCTTCCCGGCATCCGCCACTGCTGGCAGCTGAGGACCAGCACCTGCTCCTCAGTCACGACAAGCAAGGGAACTGCATGGGAGAAATGCCCAGGACTGGCTGGAACCATGCTTTTAGAGTCAAGTGGAGTGTGTGAGACTCCCTGTCAAAGAATGACACTCCCTAGACACATATCTGCACAAAACAAAACTTGTCATTTTATAATTGTAATCGACGTGGGCTGGGTTAGGCATCTTAGTGTCTCTCATGACATCTGGCACAGTCTCTTGCGGTAAATCTTCAATAATAAATATTTGAATGACTTAGAGATTAAGCTTTCAGATACTCCTGAGAGAGGAAGGGGGATCTAAAATTCACCTACAGAACACGAAGTGGGTAGCAGTAGGCGGTGGAATGCCACTGCTGGGAGAGGCCTTCCAGATTTAGGCAGACCCGGCCAGGGGAAACAGGCCTAGAGAGAAAGACATTTCACTTATTCCTGACGGAATAAGGCGGAATCTCTGCAACCTCTGGACAGCTGCAGGAAGGCACCTCTCGAGGGGACGGCGGTGGCTGGACCTGGTCAGGTCGACTGGAGCACAGCAGCCCGTCTAGGTGTCTGGGGCGGGCGGGTCGAACGCCCAGGGCACTGCGCCCCGAAGCTGCCGCTCCTGCAAGGAAAAGCTCTGGGTGCGTATGCGGCTTGTCACCTCCTGGGTGCGCAGCGTGAGCCCGAAAATGTCCTCGTGGTAGCGTTGCTGATCCTGTCGGGAAAGAGGTCAGCGGATCAGAACCCGAGTCCGAGACCCCAGCGAGAACCTGACACGCCTGGTGCCTGGGCCCCTCGCGGTCCCCGCCCCGGCCGTCCGCACCCGCAGCACGCCGATGACGTCACCGGCCTCTTCCAGCTCCATGTCGCCCTCGGTCGCCAGGATTCGCTGCACAGTCTGCAGGACGCTGGTTGCCATCGTGACATCGCCGCAGACGAACATGTGGCCCCGCTCGAGGCACAGCACGCGGTGCACCTCAGCAGCCAGCTCGGTCCTCAGGATGTCCTGCACGTAGGTCTGCGGGAAGGCGGGGTTAGGGGCGTGCCAGGTGGGCCCACGTGCGCTGGGGTGGGGTCTGGAGCGCCGAGGCAAGCCGGGGTGAGGCTTTGGTCCGGAGGTGGGCGGGCCCAGAAGGCGCCCCGGGCACATGAGCGTGGGGCACAGTGGGGCTGGTGGTGGAGTGCCAGTGGGTGAGGGCGGAGGGTGTGGGCTGGGGGTGCCTGGGTCAGGGCGCCCCACTGGAAAGCGCAGAAGTCCTTCCCTTTGTTCCTGTCTCCAAGTTACCCCTGCGCCCTCAGGGTCCCGCACCTTGGGGCTGTCAGGTTCCCGGGAGAAGGCGGTGAGAACGCGGCCAAACACCCCGCGCTGCTGGGCGTCCTGCACCTCGTCGCGGTAGAGGTGGTCTAGTTGGGAGCATCGGCAGCCGAACACCAAAGTCATGGGGGCGGGATGCAGCCCTGCAAGCCACACTGCGACTTGCCAGGGCCCCTCCCCTGGGCCCACAGACCAGCGTCTGGGGCTGAAGCAACCACTCTTGGGCTGTTTGGTCTCTATGGGAGTGCAGGATGCATTCACAGTGATCCTCCCACATCCCTGATTTAGGGAGAAGGAAGCGGACCCCACGCAGAGTGGTGACTTCTCTGGGCTGGATGGCCAGTGGCAGAGCCCAGAACATGGGACTTCTGGCTCAGAATCCATGCTCTTTCCATTGTGTGACATCTCAGTCCCCTTCCCTGCTCCAACCCTGTGTTCTCTACACTTCCATACTTTCGGCCTTTCTCTCAAACTAGCCTGGACACCCCATGCCCAACCTGAACACCCTGTATTGTCCTTAGGTCCTGGACACACCTAGGTGAACTGTGGTGCAGTGCAGAATCCACCTGGGGCATTTCTTCTGTCTTTTGAGTCCCAGCCCCATCCCTCCAAAATTCCATTTCCTTTGTTCTTAATCCAATCAACACCTACAACCCCAGGAAGCCACAAAAACAGGGCCCAGCCCTTGCCCCTGGACTCTCCTTTCCCCTCGGTCTGTCTAATGAGCCTCCTTTCAGCTTTGTGGCCCCAGTGTCTAGCTTGTCTTTCCTACCTGCTACTTGCCTTCCAGCCCACCCCTTTGTCCCTAGATGTGTGACTCCCTCCTGCCTTCCAGGCAGTTCCTTAGCCCCATCCTCACCTTTGCTCTGGATGTCGTGCAGCCGCTCCTGCCAGAATCCCCGGAAGGGGGCAATGCCAGTGCCTGGGCCCACCAGGATGCAGGGCAAGCTGGGATCAGGTGGCAGCCGGAAGGAGGGAGCCCTAGTCCGGAAAGACACTCCGTCAGGCCCCTTCCCCTCCCTGCTCCCCTATTAACAACCCAAGTTCCACTGATAAATGAGTTGATACTTGTAAAGTCCTTAGGGCACTGTCTGGTTCATAGTACAATGCAAGTGTTTATTAAAAGAACTCTGCTTGCAGGCAGAAATTTATATAGTTCAATTTGGATTGAAGAATACTTAGATGGCTCAATTTAAGGGATTTAGAACATATGGGGAGGGGAAGGACAGACTTTTGGTTCTTAATGGGTTCACTGAGTGTGTTTATTGTTTTATTTTATTTTATTTTATTTTGTTTTTTTGAGACAGAGTCTCACTCTTTTTGCCTGGGCTAGAGTGCCGTGGCATCAGCCTAGCTCACAGCAACCTCAAACTCCTGGGCTCAAGCGATCCTTCTGTCTCAGCCTCCTGAGTAGCTGGGACTACAGGCATGCACCACCATGCCCAGCTAATTTTTTTTTTCTATGTATTTTTAGTTGTCCAGCCAATTTCTTTCCATTTTTTTAGTAGAGACAGGGTCTCGCTCTTGCTCAGGCTGGTCTCAAACTCCTGAGCTCAAACGATCCACCCGCCTCGGCCTCCCAGAGTGCTAGGATTACAGGCGTGAGCCACTGCGCCCGGCCGAGTGTGTTTATTTTAAATAAGAGCCTTAATATCAGCGTTTGGTTTGTATTCAGTAGGTTGGTACCGTTTATTTGTAATTTAGCCTCCTGGGTGGGATTGGGTCACTGTGCCTAGCTGGTGCCATCCTGGGAGTCCTACTGAGACTTTTGGCTCCTGGCTCCTGGAAGGGGCAAGACTTCTGGACACAGCACGAGCTCCTTCACCTTCTTTGAGTCCTCAGTGACATTATGGTCAAAGGTGGTCTCTATCCTAACTAGTCCTCCCTGGATTGAGAGAGGACTTGGGGACCATAGTTGCTAGGTGCCATGCCTTCCAACATCACACTGAAGCCAAGGACATAGAAACACAGAAGCTACACTTTCAAAATGCAACAGGGCCAGCAGGTCTAGTCCCACCTCTGTCTCTGGGAGCTGTAGTTTCAGGGCAGGACCCTGAGTTTAAGTTAGCAAGAGGTCCAAAGCTTAGCCAAAGTTCTGAAGTGACCTAATGACACCCCATTCTTGGTATGGTCCCCCCTGCTTCCAGTAACACTCCTTACCAAAGCTACCACCCTGCCCTATACAACCCCTCACTGAGTCCCCCATCTGGCTTCAGCCATCCGTGTGCCTCTTTCCCTGCCCCTACTTGGACAGACAGCACCCCCCGCACCGGGCCCCGCAGTGCTCACTCACCCCCTGATGAAGCAGGGCACGGGGTCTCCGGCCTTGAGCTGGCTCAGCCATGTGGAGCAAACGCCATAGTGCAGGGGGCCCAGCCCATCTAGGGGATGGGAGGAGAGGCCGGTGAGGGGCCTGTGAGGGGCCTGGCCTGGCCCTGCTGTGGCCAGCCTGCCCCACGCCCAGCCTCACCCTGGGTCCTGTAGGCCAGCACGGCTACAGTGAGGTGGATCTGCCCTGGGTGGACACTGGGCGCCGAGCTGACGGAGTAGTACCGGGGCTGGAGCAGAGGCAGCTGGGTGAGGAGCAGGGGCGCAGGCAGGGCCACAGACGGGAACTGCTCCAGCACCTCCAGCAGTGTGGGGCAGCGGAACCACTTCCATTCCTCGTAGCGCAGGGGGTCCTGGCAGGCGGGATACGGTGGGCTGGGGGCCCTGTAGCCCTTCCTGGAAACTTCCCTTCTTGACCCCTCCCTAGCTGAGCCTTCTTGGGGTTTCTCCCTCCTTAGTTAAGGCCAAAAAAGGTTTGAAGACGTTGCTAATCCAAAGATGACAGTCATGCGGGCACTGGGTCTTAAAGCACAGTGTGTGTCAGCCAGGAGGAAGCCCAGGGAGGACCTTGCTTGGGGGCTTCCTGCCATGGGGTCCCCCCTCAGCTCAACCTGCCTCTCTGCTCCTTCCCGGGGTGCCCCCCAACCTGGCTGAGGGCCTCCAGCTCCTGCTGTTCACTGGGCTCTTCAGCCAGGGTGCTGAGCAGTCGAAGCAGTTGAGGGCTGGGCGGGGAGGTGATGTCCAGGAAGAAGGTGAGAGCCTGGCGCAGCGTGCACGGGGGTAGCCGGGGGTCCCGCACCCAGCCGGGAGGAGGGCCACCTGGGGGTGGTGCACAGGAGCTCTGAGGAAGGGGCCCAGTGGGAACTACATTTTCTGGGCTGATGTTTGCTTTTTGGAGTCTGACCATACCGCGTGGTGTTTTGTTAGAGAACCTGCACATTGACAGCGGTGTGGGCCTGTCTGGGCAGCTTCAGTGTGTTTGTTTGGGGGCCACTGGCTGGGCTGGGTTGGTCTGGGCTCCTCCACCCATAACCACCCTGCTTATTTTAACCCCAGGCCCTGCTGTGGCAGGTGCGGGACCGATGCCAGCTGCAGAGCAGGCTAGACTGCCAGGGGGAGCTGTTGGGAGGAGTCCAGAGGGAGGGGACGGCCTTTGGAGGGTGTGTGGGGGGCAGGTTCTGAGAAAGGCCCCCTGTTCTGTGGATGGTCCAGCCACAAGGCCAGCCTGGCAGCAGGCATCACGGCTAGCTCTGAGCCCAGTGTGCTGAGCTGTGAAGGGAGGTGGCGGCCCTGCCGTGTCCTGAGTTGGAAGGGGCCTGGGGCCAGGGGGTGGGGCCAGCTCTCACTGTCCCCCGGACTGTGGGGCTCACCAGGGCTGCCCTTCTCCAGCTGCTCCACTGCTACTGGCTCGCTGGGTGCCGGCGGGTCCTCTACACGGCTCAGTAGCGCCTCCACGAGGCCAGGTCGGTTGGGTGGGCAGATGCCTATGTGGTCCCCTGGCTGGTACTGCAGCCCCTCCTGGCCTCTGGTGTCCAGGCGCACCAGGATTGTGGCCCGGCTAAGGGTGGGGAGAGGGGGCATTTATAGGGGCAGGGAGAATGTGGGTGGAGGAGGACGCGGGGTCTGGGACAGGTGGCAGGGTGGGGTAAGCCCTCTTCCTCACGTGGACTTGCTGCTCTGCAGGTTTTCCACGGAGAGGACTGAAGCCTGGAACATCTTGCGCCTGTGCACATGGGTCAGGCCTGGGGTGAGGAGAGCAAAGGGCCTGAGCCCGAGCCAGGGAGCGGGCCTGGCTCCTGCGGAGTTAGTCCTGGGCCCTGGGGTCCCCAGAGAGCCAGCAGGGCCTGGGTGAGGTCAGGGTCGCACCTGGCAGTAACTGTAGGCCCTCGGCCTGGGCACTCAGCCGGTACCTCTGGCGCTTCCAGCTCTGTTTGGGGCTGAATATGTCTCGTGCGGCGGCCTTGGCATCCTCTCCAACACAGAAAGTCTCACAGGAGGCCTGAGGGATAGGTTGGTGAGGGCCGAGGACCTCTGCCACCACGAGTGGCCCTAGGGAGGAGCCCAGGGCAGGGGTGTGGCACGGGCGGTGGAGCTGGGTCTTTTGGGTCCCTCCCGTTCCTGTGTGGCCAGCAGCCCCAGTGGCAGGAGAGATAATGAGGCTGACACTGAGGCTGAAGCCAACGCTGATGATGGCACCTTTTCTTCTAGCCCATTTCACGGCATGGTCGCCGGGCCCGGGGACCCTGCTGGCTACTGCTCTGCACACACTGATTTGCAGCTCCTGTCTGATGTGAATCCTGTGTCCCAGGGAGCACAGTACTTGCCATACAGAGCTCAGTGGAGGCATCTGTATGTCCAGACCTGCATTCAAATTCTGACTCCTGTACTTACATTTTACATTCCTCAGTTTCCCCGTCTTTACACCTCATTGGGTTCTGGTGAAGATTAAATGAGCTACTTTACATAAAGCCCTCAGCGCAGTGCATGTAGATAGTAAGTGCTCCTGGAGAGGGACAGAGAATTCGGGTGGCAGAGGTGGCCCCACAGGGCAGGACCCCAGGAGGCTGCGTATCCTATCTGCTTCTGGTCAGGCATGAGTCCAGCAAATTGCTTGGCCAGCCCCAGGCTTGAAATCCAGGGTTCCCCTGTGATTGGCTGAGCCTTGTATCGCCAAGTCCTGCTAATCTTTCTTTTGTGGTGTGCGCAAAGTCTCGTATCTCTTCCTTCCTTCCTCGGCCCCCTCCCTTCCTTCCTATTCCGACTGTTACCACCCTGGTCAAATCGCAGTCTTCCCGCGTGGAGTCTGGGGATGCTCTCGTTGATCCTACCTTGACAGCAGCGTTCCTGGAACTTCACTCTGTAGTCCCATTCCACTCCAAAACTTCCCGGGGCTCCTTCCGTCTAAATTCTCTTGTCTTATTTTCTGTTCCCTTCTTCCCACCCTGGGCCTATGTGTTTCTCCAGCTTGACCTTCATAGCACCAAACCCTCTACCTCCCCCAGGCGCCCTCCCCACCGCACCTCCTAGGGCGCCCTCCTGCTCCAGCCCTGGGCCCTGGGGCCAGCACTGGGAAGAATGCCCCCTGTCAGCTCCAGACTTGATCTGGACGGGCAGTGCTGCCCGCCCCCCTCAGGAAGCCCAAACTTAGAGAGTCACAGCCCCTGAAAGCCACCTCTCCCTGCACTTCCCTGGCCTGGGACCAGCCATCCTGTCGACGTAATGCCCCAGGCCGCTCTGGCCTTTGACTTCCTGTGCCTTCTGTGCCGGCCTCAGCTTCAGCCCGTGCCTCCATCTGGAACCTCGTTCCCTCCTGCCCACTGGGGCGGGGCACCCTGCCCTGCACCCCCTCCCGCCGTGCGCCCACTCATGGGGCCCAGCCTGTAGCGCCAGGCTCCCTGCTGCCAGGGCCTGTGGCTCTCTTTTGGCTGCACTTCTGCCTGGGTCAGGCACCTCCCGCAGTCAATAAGGCCATGTGGCCAGCTACCTGGGACAGACCCACAGGGCTGGCTGTGCAGTGGTGAGACAGGGTGGATTTTGTAAGGAATGAGGAGAGACCAAGGAACCAAAGGGGATCAGGGCAGTGGGGAGGCCTCCCGCTTGGATATTGCAGAAGTGAGGGCCCAGGGGAGGTGTTCCAGGTTGGAGTGAGTCAGAATGGGGGCTGGGGACTGGGGCTCACCTGGAAGGCGGCCTGGGCCCAGCCGCGGAAGGCCTCCTCCTGGCCGCACAGCTCATCGCCCTGGCCCAGCGGCAGCAGACGCTCCCCACCCAGCTCCTCCAGCCGCGTGTCCACCGCACGAGCAAAGGCACAGAAGTGGGGGTATGCCCGGGAGCCCAGCCCGAACACACAGAACCTGGGGTGCAGGGGTCTGTCACTGCTGCCCCCATCACAGCCTCATTCGCCCAGCAGCTTGCCCACCCTGTATGACCTCCTCAGTGAGGCCCCAACCTGAGGGCGTCCAGACCTGAGGGTGCCCAAGGCCCCTGCACTGTCTGTGTTACTGGACTCCTTCCTCCTCCGCCGCCAAGAGGACACCAGCGGGTCTGAGCAGGAGACACTGTTGAAGCGGATTTTGTAACTCCTGCAAGAGAGGACAAACACAGGGGTGTCTTGGGGGAACTGGAGACATAGACCAGGCCCTCGCCCAGCCCTGGGACAGCTTCAGGGTCTCTGCCTCTGCGGTAGGAAAGGCCCTGCCCTTCGGAGGGGCTGTGGCCAGTGTCCCAGGGAGCCACCATTCCACCTTCTCTCCCTCTCTGAAGAAGACCTCAGGACTGTCCCTGTCTCTTAGAGTCCTGGAGCCTGGGAGTGGACAGGTCCCGAGGGAGGGAGGGAGGGCATCCCCGGGCTACATGGGACCTAGGTCTCCTGCTTCTGTTGGGAAAATGACTTGAGGCTCAGAGGAAGAGCTGTCCCAGACTCTTTCCCTTTTGTCTCTACCCCTCCCCCCAACTCCCCCCCAACTCACTTGTGCTGCTCTGGCCGAGGGGAGCTGTTGTAGGGGCCAGACATCTCCATGAGGGCCGCTGCAAAGCTCTGGAGGGGGAAGAGTTGGCGTCGTGGTTACTTTTGTTTGATTTCAAACTATACAGAAGTTTAAAAGTTTAAAATACCAGCTGGCCCTTATTATTATTACTGATTTGTACCTTTTAATTTTTGTTTTTAAAATTTCAAGAGGTCTGACTTTTTTGAAAAATTACATTACAGAAGCGTGTAGAGCGATGAAAGAGAAAGACTATTGGTCTCCCTCCAGGCTCACACATTATTGACAGATTGACAGCTGTTAACTTTCCAGCCCGTTCTCATACTTAGGTGCATGTGCGTATTTATAGTTTTTTTAAAAAGTAAAAGTGAGACCATACTATGCTTCCCTGCTTTTTATAAATAATCCATCGTCAATACATAAAGAATGACCTCATTCTTTTTAATGGCTACATGGTATATTCCATCGCTTGTATGACTTCTCTCTGACCGAAGGACAGCTGTGTGGTCCACGAACGGTGCTCAGCCAGACACCGTAGCCCTGCGCCTTCCTTCCCCTCTTGCCTGTGTCAGGCAGCTGGTCCTCAGAAGCAGGGTAGCTGATCCTCACTTGATGGCCTAGTCACATCTTCCTCACAGCAGCCGGGGAGGGACACTCCTCTCACCCAGCCATCACTGGACGTGACCAGTCTTTCATGTTTTAGCTCTCACTTCCTTCACCAGTGTCCTGGTCACCAGCGGACATCATTTAGGTGGCCCTTCTCAGAAAGCTGCGCTGTATCTTTGCGCTGCCATGAAAACAGCTTAGCACTACATGAAGCAAACCTACCCAGAGGGGAAAAAGCTGGAAGAAAAGAACATCTAAATGCTGAACCATAGATGCATGTGCGGGTGGTGTGGTATATTCACCATAATGAGCATGTAAGACTTGAACTTCATTTTTTGAGTGTGTTGTTGAAGGGTAACATATGTTCAGAAAAGCGCACACATGGTTCATGTGCAGTCAGTCTATGGGTTTCACCACGGGACTATACCTGTGCAATCAGCATCCTGTCAAGAAACATTACCAGCATCCTAGAAGTCACCTTGGTGCCCGCTTCCTGTCACTGCCACCCCCACGCCACTGTCCTGATTTCTAACACCGTGGATTAGCTTGCTTGTTTCTGAACTTTATACAAAGTGAATCCTGTAGTACAGTGTGTATTCTTTTGTGTCTGGCTTTTTTCACTCTTCGTATTTTTTGAGACTGATCTGTATTGTTGTGTGTGGTTGTAATTTGCTCACACTTATTGCTATGTTGCATTTGAATATGCCACATTTTATTTATCCAGTTTATCATTGGTAGTCATTTGAATTGTTTCGGGTGTGGGCTATTATGAACAAGTCTGCTATAAATATTCTTGTTCACATCTTTAGTGATTATACTCCCATTTTCTGTGGGGTATATTCCTAGATTTGCTCTATTAAAAAAATCTGGGGTAAAATTAGCATACATTGAAATGCACAGATCTTAAGGGTGTATTTCAATCCATTTGGCTGTTTGGCAGTTTTATAAAAAAAAGAAACAAGAAAAAAAGTTAAACATCTACCCTATGACCTAGCAATTCCACTCCTGGGTATTTATCTAAGAGACATAAAAACATAAGCCCACAAAAGCCTGGTACAAGAATGCTCATAACAGCTTTATTCATAATAGGCCCAAACTGGAAACAGTGCAAGTGTGCCTCATAGGAAGGATGGATAAACAAACAAGGGCTGTTCATAAATGAGAGCTGCTCAGCAGCCGGAGGGAGTGAAATGCTAAATCACGCAACTACGTGGATGCAGCTCAAACACAGACTGCATGAGGGACACCATAATACAGTGTGCTTCTGTTTCTGTGGTGTCCTGGCCAGAGCAGGTAAAACTCACCTGTGGCGTCAGAAATCACAACGCAGGAGACAGACCTGATGGGAAGCGGATTCACTTGGAGGAATTCAGGAGGGAACTTTCTAGAGTGATGGAAATGTTTGCCTTTGTTAGGTTGTGAGTTACCTGGGTGTGTGTGCTGCCCTTATACTTGATTACTGGTGCTATTTTTGTTTCAAAGGTAGATGAGAATGAGGGCTGAGCAAGATGCGAATGAAGGCTGAGCAGCTGGCGGGGCAGCGGAGCCCGCCTCAGGGCACTGAGGGGGGATTGCTGCTAATAAACCTTTTAACACCAGAAGCTGGAGCAGATAAGAGGACAGGAAATGAATCCAGCCTGAGGCAGCACAGAGACACCTAGGCTCTGGAGGAATGTTAACAAGAAGGCACTCAAGGGTAGCACTCTGGTGTTTTGTTTAAGATTTGTTGAGAAAGTGAAGTTATCTAATCTCTGTTGGATCTAAACAGTGCTCTTTTCTTTTGCTAAGAAAAGAAGAAATGGTTCACTCAGTGTGGTTGTCCTTGTTCTTCAAAAGAAGACAGAATAATGGCCAGCAAACATATAAAAAAATGCTCAACATCTCTAATCATTAGAGAAATGCAAATCAAAACCACAATGAGATATCACCTAACCCCAGTGAGATTGGCCTCTATCAAAAAATCCCAAAACAACAAATGCTGGCGAAGATGTGGAGAGACAGGAACACTCTTACACTGCTGGTGGGACTGCAAATTAGTGCAACCTCTGTGGAAAAGAATTTGGAGATACCTCAAAGAGCTAAAAATAGAAATACCATTCAATCCAGCAATAGCACTATTAGGCATCTACCCAAAAGAGCACAAAACATCCTATGGTAAAGACATCTGTACCCAAATGTTTATGGCAGCACAATTCACTATTGCAAGGATGTGGAAACAACCCAAGTGCCCGTCAATCCATGAGTGGATTATTAAAATTTGGTAATGTATACAATGGAATATTACTCAATCATAAGAAACGACAGTGATCTAGCACCTCTTATATTTTCCTGGATCGAACTTGAGCACATTATCTGAAGTGAGGTATCACAAGATCGGAAGAATGGGCTCCACTTGTATTCGCCATCACATTGGTACTAACTGATCAACACTGTGGTGCTCACAGGGTAGTAACATCCTCCAGGGATTAGGGGGTTGGGGAGGTAAACTCACAATTAAAGGATGCGGTGAGCATTGCAGAGGGGAAAGGCACGCCTCTACCCTTGCTTGGGTGGGTCAAAGACATAAAATGTAACCAAAATGTTCGTACCCTCATAATACCCTGAAATAAAAATTTAAAAAAAAATCTTAAAAAAAAAAATGAAAACAGCTGATAGCAAAAAAAAAAAAAAAAAAAAAAAAAAAAAAAAAAAAAAAAAGAAAAGAAAAAGAAAAGAAGAAATGGTGTGGTGGTGGCGGGGCACCTGTGGTCCCAGCTTCCCAGCCACTGGGGAGGCTGGCTGGGGTGTGTGCGCAAAAGAAAAAAAAAAAAAAGAAAGAAAGAAAAGAAGAAAAAGTTGGACGAGTGTATCCCTGTTTTTCTCATTTGTTAATGTCCGCCCTAGAGCAGTCCAGCCTCTCTTCTGCCAGCCAGGAGATGGCTTCCTCATATAAAACATGCGCTAATAACAGAAATGACTTCGGGGCACAGTTAAGCAGGTATGTGTGGGGGGCACAGGGGCGGGCTGAGGGTGTGCCTTGTTTAAGGTCGGGTTCCCAGGGCCACGTCCCCTTCCCACTCTGGGTTCTCCCTCGGCATCTCCACTTTCCACCCTGGCGTGTGTGTGTTCTGGGTTCTGCCCAGTCACTGCATTCCGAGTCTGTCCTCACTGCCAGTGGCCCCTTCCTGGAAGGCCTCACCTCTCCATTTTCCGGGGGATCCCCATTCCCGAATGTGCTGGTCACCACCAACACCAGCGTCTCGTGCTCGAGGGACACCACGTCATACTCATCCATGCACAGGACCTGTGGGCAGGGAGAAGACAGATGTCCTGGGGACTCTTGGCCCCCTGCAGCCCTGTCCTCACTCTGGGCCGCCCCCGCAGAGCAACATGCAGGCCCAGCTTGATCCCTGAATCCCTGACGTTCTGGGTTCCTCACGAGCCCTGACTTGTGACCCTCTCCTGTCCTCCAGAGCACCTCTGAAGACGCTGACAGAGCCCCCCCGACCTCCAGCTCCCTGCCCCTCTGGGCTCAGCCCTACCCGGGGGTCGAAAGCCTTCCGGAAGAGTCTCCCCAGCTGCTGTGCATAACTCTGGGCCCGGCCAGTCTCAGAGCCGTACAGGATTGTGGCCTTCACTCGCTTCGCCATCACTGTGCCCATGAGTGAGGCAGAGATCTTCACCGCGCTGTGGGTAAGGGTGGGCTGAGGGCATCCTGGCTGCATGGAGACGGGGCCTCCCCGGGCAGGGGTCTGGACCCCATCACAGCAAGGTCTTGGGGTACTAAGTGGTGCACCCAGACCACTTCCGGGGCTGGGGCTCCCCAGGGTGTGGGTGGGGAAGGCTGGCACTCCTAGGGTACCCACTTGGCCACTTCCTTAAAGGTCTTCTTCCTGGTGATGCCGGTGCCCTTGGCTGCACCCCCCTTCCAGGGGTCTGGCTGCAGAGAAGGAGGGGAGCGGAGGTGAGTAAAGAAAACAAAGGTTAGAGGTCCCCAGGGGCTGCTTGGTTAGAGCTGGGCCCAGGTGGGCAGGAGCCAGTTGAGATGGGCACCTGGTATCGGAAGGCAGGGGATAGGGAGTAGTTGACCATCTCCTGATGGAAGACAGGAGTGAGGCTGCCTGAGATGGGGGGCACGATCCAGGCCCAGTCGGCAGGGCAGCCCCCCCTGGCCTTCTGCTCGTTCTCCAGGTGCTTCATGAAGGAGGCTGTGGCGGCGTGGTGGTCTACGATGGTCACTTTGGCCAGCTGGGGTGGGAAGGGAGGGGAAGAGGCTGGACTCAGATGAGGCCCAGAGAGCACAGCCGTTCTACCTCTGCCACTTCTGTCACCCCAAACCACACTGTGCCCTGGGTCACCCCCATTCTATGTCCCCTCAAACCACAGTGTTATCCAAAACTGCAGATTGCATGGCCGTGCTCCAAGTTGAACGTGCAATAGCAGCTTTAGTCTCTATTAACTGTATCCTTGGCCCCCAAACCAAAATATCCTAAACTCTTGAGACCCCACGGAAGTACTCAGCATGCACTAACTAGGACTGCAAACTATAGCTCCCAGCATGCACTGCACCCCAACACTCAGCATGCCCTGGATCCTGGTACTAGTTTCCAGAAGCCAGTGGGTCCCACAAACTACAATACCCACACGCCTTGGGAATCAGAATTACTGAGCATGCACTGATCGGCAAGGTTCCGGCACACACTAGGCCCCCACAGTACAGTACCTGGAATGGCATGTGCTGTGTCCCAGGACTGCAGGCCCAGAGTGGCCCATGGACCTGGACTAGGGAACACCTCCCACGGGTCCAAGTCCTGCCCAGGTTCTAATTGCCTCACTCTCTTCCACCCCGCCCCAAGCACCCCGCCCTCCTGGCCAGTCTGGACCTGAGCACCTGGTAACTGTGCAGCACGGCCAAGTTAATTTCCACTGCCGCCTTGTCTTTCCACAAGGATGAGGTTGTCCGGGTGTCCAGGTCCATGCAGACAGCCACATCCTGGGACAAAAGTGTGCATGGCATTGGTAGAGACAGAGGTGACGGGGAGTGGATGGAGAGCATCTCTTTCTTAAACTTGTGCATAGGATTGAGGTGGGTGGGTGAGCTGGGTTAGATTTTTGCCTGCAGAGGCACCTCAGGGCAGAGAGGGAGCTTGGGCCAGTCACCTCTCAGCCCTGGGCCTTAATTTCCTATCTCTGAAATGAGGTTTGGCCAGGCGTGGTGGCCCATGCCTGTAATCGCACCACTTTGGGAGGCTGAGGTGGGAGAATCACTTGAGACCAGGAGTTTGAGACCGCCCTGGGCAATAGCAAGACCTTGTCTCTACCAAAAAAAAAAAAAAAAAAAAAATTAGCTGGGCATAGTGGTGGCGCCTGTAGTCCTAGCTACTTGGGAGGCTGAGCCAGGAGGATTACTTTTGCTCAGGAGTTCGAGGCTGCAGTGACCCTATCTCCAAATAGGGTCTCTGTAATTTTTTTTTAAAGCCTAGTCAAATGCAGTAGTGAGAAGAGGGGAAAGTAGCAGAACAAGCAGTTCAATCTGTAACTGTGAAAAAAAATTCTTAATCTGAGTTAAGATCCCCTTTGAGAATGTGATGAAAGCTATAGAGCTGTAGATCCTATACCTGGAAAAATAACTACATATTCACACACACACACACACACACACACACACACACACCCCCCTGTGGCCCAGCTTCGGTGGTTCCAGAGCCCTCGTCCTCGGTTCTAGTTTAGGAGGAAGACTGGGACCTGCCAGTGCTCAGATTCTCCCTGTGGCGGCCATTCTGCAGATCTAGGTGACAGTCAGACTCCAGCCCAACGGGCTGTGCGTCCCCTCCCCACCCGCTGCCCCTCACCTCCAGGATGTTGTAGCGGTGAGGGTCACACAGGTTGCGCGTGCCGATCTCAGTGCTCATGTACCAGCCACTGAAGGGGGCCGCAGGGAACTCCAGGCCCCCAATTTCCAGCAGCATGTTGGACACGGCCGGGAGGGCATACCAGCGCAGGTCCAGGGCCGCGAACCACTCCAGACTGGGGGTGTCAGGGCATTGGATCAGCCCCCAGTGGCACCTTCACCAGCACCACACCCCCCCGCAGCCCCTCCTTGGGGTGCTCAGGGATGGCTCCCTCCACCCAATCTGGTCAGTCCCTTTTGTGCTCACGTGGGGTGCTCCAGGGGCACCTCGAGGACCAGCTCAGGAGGCAGAGTGAAGAGTTCTGGGGGCTCATCTGGGGCCTGCAGCAGCAGGGGCAGCACATCGAAGCGGCCGTTCCCTGGGGCCCAGCCGTGTTGGACGCAGAGCTGTGGGGAGTGGGCCAGAGCTGGGTCTGAGGCCTCAACCTCGTGTCCTCCTCAAGGACGCCTTCCATCGGCCGTCTCCCATCCTTCATCTCGGGGACCCCTCACTGGCTGGGTCTCTGTACCCACCCGGGGACCCCTTCTTTGGTATTCTTCATCCTTCACTTCAATGAGGGGCCCCCTGTTCCTGCTCCGCTGACTCCTCTTTGGCTGGACCCGGTGCCGTCCTGCTGGTTGCCCCTGGGGGCAGCTCTCGGTGCTCACCCACCTCGGTGATCTCCACGTTGGCTGGGTCCCCCCGCACAGAGCCATCCTGCTGCCTGTAGCCCGCGTAGCGCACCAGCTGGCTGTTCCAGATCCGGAAGTCCCCGCGGCCTGGGCAGCGCTGCGGGAACACTGTGATGGCCGAGCTGGTGTGGGGACACAGCTGGTCAGAGCCCCCCCTTCACTGCCCAGGGAGGGGGAGGGCTGGGGCCTGGCGAGGGGGAGGGGCACGCACCGAAGGTTGCCGCGGTTGGTGGCATACTTGATGTGGTTGCAGATGTAGGTGAACATTTCCTGGGCGGACCTGCAATCCCGGGCATCGAACACCTGTGCCCGCAGAGGCAGGGGAGAGGAGGTAGAGGAGGGAGATGGGGTCTCGAGGACCAGCCCGCAGGGGTTGCTCGAGGAGGCAGGGGCCGGGGGCTCTCTCCCTGTGGGATGGTTCTTTCTCCTGGGGTGCCTCCCTGAGCTGCACCCCACACATCCAGCACTGCCGGGTCTGCTACTCATCTCCTTCCGGGCCCGCTGGCTCCCCATTCCCACAGAAGCTGACTCCGTGCCACATGCAGAGGAGGGACCCAGTCATAGCCAAACTGATGCTTGGGGAAGGGCACCAGCTGATGGGGAGGCTGCCTGGGAGCATGAGTAGTGAGTTGCCCATTACCCACGGCACTCAAGCAAAGGCAGGTGACCCTCTCAGCCATCTGACTGTCCTCGAGCACACTGATGATGGGAAGGGGACGGCTGCACCAGTGGCCTCCCCAGCAACTCTGCCAACCCTGACATTCTGATGCCAGGAGGAGCCTCCTTGCCTGGCTGAGTGGAGGCCCCAGGAGGGGCCCAGGAGTTCTCACTACTGCCTGGGGGAGGAGGAAACTGTGTTAGTGACAGGGGCAGAGGGTGGCAGTGACTGACCTGGGGCCAAGGGAGGGACAGCTGTGAGTGAAGTCCATTACGGAAGCTCAGATGGGCTCAAAGTTGAGCTAAAGCTTTGAACAACTTAAAGGGTTAGGCAAGTGCCAGACAGGATAGTCCTTATTTTATTGGAGACTCCTCTGGGATTTACTGAGCGTGTGTGGCTTTATTCCAAATTCGCTGGTGTCCAGTGACAGCTAAAGAGGCCAAGGTCATGGATCCGGTTCTGCTGTGGGTCACCGTGCTTGCCTTAGTGCCGTGGCCACAGGCTGTCCCAGTAGCCCAGGCCAGCCCTGAGTGTGAGGTCTGGGCTGTGAGGGAGGGTATGGGGCTGAGGTGCGGGTCTGCGAGGGAGCAGAGGGAAGGGGCGTGGGGAGGGCCTGGCTCTGGGGAAGAGGCTGCTCCTGTTCCTCTGATGGCACCACCCGGGGGGCCCTGCTCAGCTGTGCTCGTGGGCTCAGAGGGTGAGGTTGTTCTCCCCCTACTCCAGCCAAGGCACTGCTGCAGGGCCTAATAGCCAGGCGTCAGCTGCTGGACTGAGTCTCCAGGGGTTCCAAGGGTGGGGCCAGTCCCCTTACCTTTCTAGTCTTTACGGGAACAGGCAAGGGTCTCCCCACCCCTCTGGACCCGCAGGAAGGCTCAGGAGCTGCCCCACCCCTTCCCCGTTTTGTCCCCCGACCCCGCACTCCTGCTCGCTGTCGGACCTGCAGCTTCCCCCACTGGATGCGGCCCACGCAGCGGGGAGCGTTGCGCCAGGCCTGCTTGGCCCCGAACACCAGCTCGCTCTCCTGAAGCTGGTAGGTGCCTGTGGCTGCCACCTGGGCTTCCACCTCTTGGAGCCGCTGCTGGTGGGCCTGGGAGCCGCTCCTGGGGAGGAGAGGGAGGGAATAGAATGAGAAGAAAGCTGCGTGGGGTGGGGAGGGCTGAGGGCTCTGAGCTTGGGCCCTGTGTGGTGTCAGCCCTCGGGAAGGGAGTGGACCGTGGGGAAGGTGATCATGAGGTTCCCAGGCCTCACTGGGACAAGGGGGGCTGTGGGTGTCTGGGGAGGTCTCACCTTTTGATGGAGCCAAAGTACTGGTCGATGAAGGCCCTGGCCTGACTCAGCAGCTGCTCAGGGGCTGCAGGGCCCGGGGAGGGCCGGCTCTGCAGCTTCTGTGGAAACACGAGGGACCCCAGGCAGCGTCTGGGGGTGCAGGGCCCGTCCTGGGTTGGGAGAGCAGGGCGCTCAAAGGTCAGGATCAGGGCAGAGTGCAGGGGTGAGGGCAGCGGGAGGCAGGGTCTGGGGAGGTGTGGGCAGGGGCCAGGGCTGATCCTGGAAATGGGGGAGGTCTGGCTGGCTTAGGGCATAACTTGACCAGGACTGGGGGTCAGGGATGGAAAGCTGAGGGTCACCAAAGTCCCCTGAAGGTGCCTGAACTCCTCTGGTTCTTCCCAGTCCTCTCCTCTTTTTGGAGACGAGGGGCCAATTCAGAGCAGGGTGGAGCTTCCCTTCCCGCCCCGTCCCGGCCGGCCTCACCTGCTGCGCCTGGGCACTCAGGGTGTCGTAGGCGATGCTCCCCACCTCCCAGTTCTTCACTCGAGGGAACCTGGGCCCCTCTGGAGGCCGGGTGAGCGGGGGGCTGTTGGGATCCAGGGATGGGTCATGGGGGAGGAGTCTGTTTCCTTTTGGCCTCGCAGATGGAGCCCAGAGGCCCCCACCGTGGCACCAGTAGTGCTGCTGATTTGTCGCTTGCGGGCCGCCAGGGAGACAGGCAATATCTGTGCCTCCTTTACAGAGGAGGGACCCGAGGCTTGAAAAGCCAGGAAAAGCCTGTGCCCGAGGGTGCGCAGGCAGAGCTCACAGTCTGACCTGAGTCTGCCCAGTGCTCCGTTAGGTCCTGCCGGGCCTGCCAGTGCTGAGCTAGCTCCTGGGTCCCAGGGCTGGTCTGCAGCCCCGTCTGGTCCCACCTTGCCTCCTCTAGAGATGGGGTTCCAGACCCCCAAGCTTGCCATGACCCCTACCCTGCGGGGGACAGAGCCAGTGCCAGAGCTGAGGTGAGCCCCAGCAGTGATTCCTCAGCTCGATTTCCCCCCCACGCACCCCGCCTGACAGCAGCCCCTGTGTGAAGGGAAGCCTTGGAGGCCTTATCACTTCCTTTCAGAGCCTGCGGCGCTGGGGAGGAAGGGAGGGACTCGGGCCGGGCCTTGGTGTGCCCAGTGGCAGGGCCCCTGGCCCTTCCCCGAGGAGCTGCCTGCAGCCCCAGCGCCATGCCACTTGGCCTGGCACCCCACTGGGCCTCGGGGTCCTTCTTCTCTCCTGGCACCTCTGCCCCAGAGAGAACTCTTCTGGGGGACTGAGATTGCACATTCCAGTTGGGGTTGACGGCCACTGGGTTGGAGGCTGGGGCAGGGGAAAAGGGTCTGGCAGCTCTGTCTGCTCAGCCACTGACCCCACGGGCCTGAGTCTCCCGGCCCAGCTCTCCTCCCTTCCATGAGACCCCACTTCCTCACTCTCCTATAACCACCTTGCCCCAGCTGCTGTCTTCTCTTTTTAAATAACCATCACTAGTGTTTGTTGAAGGCTTGCCATGAGCTAGAAACTTACAACCCCAGGGGGGGAGTACTGCCATCTCCCCATTTTATATGAACAGAGGCTCAGAGAGGTTAAGTAACTTGCTCAAAGTCAAACAGCTCTTGGTAAGGGCAGCGCTCAAACCCTGCCCTTACTCCTGCCTTCACCTGCTGCCTGCTGGCCCTTTCCCTGGTCTCTTTTTCTGAGCTTCCCTGACTGTCCTGTGCTGTGCACACTGATAGCCCATTTGCATTGGTGACCTGGCCCTCCCAGCTGTACTACAGGTCCAGCCCTTCCCCACCCTGGGCTTCAGGCCCGACACCGGCCTCCTGCCCACCTGGTCCTAGCGCCTGGTCCTCACCTGTGTTCTGGTGCTGGCAGGGGTGGGGAGACCGGGGCCTGGCTGGGCTCTGATGCCGGGGTGGCTGGGCCCTGCTTGCCACACAGCCCGAGGCCCAGCCCCAGCCCCAGGCCGCAGGGTGGCCCGGGCTCCTGGGCCACACTCTTCAAGTTGCCCATGTCGCTGCGCATCAACTCTGCCGCTAGCCCAAGCAGAGCCCCGGCCTTTTCCTTAGGAAGCAGGGAGGGGGCTGGAGGGCGGTGGGAGGGGGCTCTCTGGTGCTGGCCCTTGCCCCGCCCCATCCCACACACAATGGGACAGGAACAAGGCCGGCGGGAGGCTCTGAGCACTCGGCTCCATGCCTGCGGCCCAGAGGGCGGGGGGCCGGACGCCTGGGTTCCGCTGTGAGGACAGGGCTGATACATGGGAGCCCAGGTGTCCAGTGGAGCCTGGGGCTGGAGCACAGGAGCTGGGGTGTGGGGAGATGGCAGGCGGAGCCACCAGAGGGTCAGGAAGGCCCTTCTGTGGTGTCACACCAAAAAGGGCCTTTGGACTCACCCCTGCCACCCGTCCCCAGAAGGGCTGGTGGAAGGTGAGCACTGTGTCAGTAGCAGGGTGGTGGGATCCCACACTCTCAGTGACCACAGAGACCTCCAGGGTCACCACCCTCCCTACATCTAAGTGCCCCTGGATCCCACCTTTGAGTCCTTTGCAATTCTTGGGGGTACAGGCCCAGCAAGGTTGCAGTGACTTTTTGTCCCTGAGTCTGGCATTAGGGTATCCCTTCTCCTCCCAGCCCCAATTTCCTGGAACCCCCACCCCCTGTGACTCAAGAGGGGGACACAAAAGAGCAGGAAGCTGCCATCCAGGGCCTCCACCCCCACCCTGTCATCCAATGACGCATGCTTCCCTGGGCAGCAGGTCAGCAGAGAGACCGAGGGCTGAGGCAGGGCCAGACCACTGGGGAGATCTTGGAGCCTTGGCAAATGTGTGGGGGCCAGGGAAACTACAATTCCCAGAATGCAGTTGGGACATGCCAGCACTCTTGAGGCACCTTGGGCAGGAGAGCATGACGGGCTTTGTAGTTCTGTGCCATCCAGAAAGGTCACTACCTAGGCATCTGGGTCCACAGGGGTTGTCGTCCTGTGAGTTTGAGACGTCAGAGGCCGAGAGAAACTGCGAGAAAGAAACGGAAACTCAGAGACTGGGAGAGGCAGAGACTGGGAGAGGCAGACAGGCAGACAAACAAACATGTGGATTTGTGTTGGCCAGACTCCTTCGAAAAGCAGTGGAGGATAAGGCTGGGGTGGGCCTGGGTGGGGGGCAGGCAGGAGGACCAGGAAGGAACGGGCTGTGCTAAGAGCTCTGGGGTCACACCAGGAGGTGGGGACTGCCCGCTTTGGAGGGTGGAGGGGAAGGGGCCTCATAAACAGGGAGAAGCCTGCGCCCCACACGGTGTGCTTTGCTGCCCTGCGCTCAGGAGGAGGGGTGGCGGGGGTTGGGGCTCTGCTAAGCCCAGGCTTTCTCCTGGGCCCCGGGCCTGAGGCCCTGTCCCTCCCCACTGCCTCGTCTTCCCAGTGGGATCTGGTAGGATCCAGCCCCCTACCTCTAAGACGTTGTTAACCTGCTAGTGGGAAAGACAGACCCTGAGTTTGGCTCGCATATTCAGCCACTCCCTAAAGTGTGCATGACCGAGAATGACTCCTTTTTCCAGGTTCCAGTTAATGGAGCTGTGCCTGGCCTCCTTGGGGTCAAGGTGACAACCAGCCTCAGATGCCAATGTCCTCACGACTTCTCACCTGCACCACTGGCTGTGGCCTGTCCCTGTGGTCTCTTGACCCCAGGGTCTCCGCCTCCTGCTGCTGACATCCTCTCAAAAGCAGAGCTTACCTCATGCCTTGGCTCCACCCGAAACCTTCAGCCAAGGCCAAGGCCACTCTGACGCATGGGCCTGGCCTTCGATTTCCCCAGCACACTGCTCACACCTCTGTTCTAGGCAGACTGGCTTTCTCACCGATTCCCAAACAGCCCTGTGCACCCTGCCTCTGGCCCTTGCCGCACTGTCCCCTGCAAAGGAAATCTCTCTCCCCTTCCCCAGGCTGGATGGTGGCAGCTCTGGAGGTGTCCCACCAGATCTCTGGCCTAGAGAGCAGGAGGTGCAGGTGGCTGACAGTTTTCAGCTTTGATGCCTGTGGAATCTTCCCAGCATTCAGTCCAAGGCCATGTGCTTGCCTGGGAGCTTCAGACAGTCACCAGGCCCCAGGAGGTATGTGGGCTCACCATTCCTGCCCAACTGGCTTCCTGCAGGGACATCTCTACTCTGGTGTCCCTGGGGCTAGCTGAGACTCAGAGGCTCACTGTATCTGGGGGCTACCTGCCCCGTCCGCCTTGTTCCTCTGCTTCCACAGGAGTCTGGTCTGATCACTTTGGATCCCTGCTCACCCCTGCTCCCTCTCCCCATTAATTTTCTCAGGCGTCACCCCCTAATAATTCTCTTATGCTTCTAATTCCTTTCTGGGGGTCTGCTTCCTCTATGAGGCCCTCCTCCCTGGGCGGAACATCCCTTCCTCTGGTTCCCCTGGTCATGGCTTTTGGGCAGCTTGCTCTGCGTGTGTGAGTTTTCCCCCAAATGAACCTAGCTACTCTGGAAGACACAGACCAGTTTCTCTCATTTGGGATCCTCTGCTGGGTCTGAGCACCCTGCACCGAGTAGGTGCTTTATAAACATTGGCTTGTTTGGCTGCAAACGTGTGTGGCCATCCCAGGGCCCAGCGGCCGTGTTCTGAAGGCAGTGGAGGGGCCACTGAGAAGGGATCTGGCTGAGTCTGGATTGGTCTGGGCAGGCAAAGAGAAGAGGTCAGTCTAGGTGGAGGGGATGGGGCCAAGAGGGAGCACTCTCTGGCCACAAGGGAGGATGGGGCACAGTTCGGTAGAGTCAGCACTGAAGGCTGTGGGCCAAGGCAGCCCTGAATTGTGTTGGATCTGGGGCAGAGGACATGGTGGCATGGGTTTTAAGAAAAGGAAGAGAAAAATCAAACAGACAGAAAAAGTCAGAGGTGGAAGCTTTCTGGACAGGGGTTTCCTTCTTCCCCTTCCTGGGTCTGTGGCCAGCATTACCTGCATGTCCTCACTTCCAGCAAGGTGCCCTGGGCACAGCAGCGGCAGTCCTGACAGCTTCCATTCCTCCACCTCTGGGATGGGGCCTTCCCTCCCTCCCCGGCGCTCTGGCCGGTTCTGGCCCTATTCTAAGCCAGAATCCCTGCATCTTAGTGGCTGACTGCTCGTATTGGCAAAATACATTTTTAATTTCTGAAAAAACTCAGTTTGCAAGGTTTCAGGTTTGAGGCTCTACTGAAAGGAAATAAATTTTAAATCATGGGATCTCAAGCTGAATGGGGCTTTGGATATGATCTGGTTGGGAGCCCAGCCCCTCGGTCCCTGACAGTGGCTGTTTCTGTCTCTGGGAAGGCTGGCCCAGACCTCAGCCCTCACTGGCCCTCATCAGCAGGGTGACAGTCTCTGTCCCTGGGGTGAGCCAGGCCACTGGTGCCCTCTGTTCCCTCCCGAACACTGAGAAGGCAGCAAACTTTGCTCCTGCCTTCCCTCTCAGACCAGAGCACTGTGCAGAGCCGGGCAGGGGGACACCCTGACCTTGGGGGCCTGTGCTGGGAAGGGATGTGTGCGCAGGGGCTGCGGGGTGGGGGTGGGGGGCTGGAGGGGTGGCGGGTGACGGGAGCGGAAGGCCCTGACTCTTTATAGCCCAACCCGGGGTTGTTCAGTGTGAGCTGGAAGTGCCCCACCCTCCGCACTATGAGAGGCTTCCTTCCTGCCTGCTGGCAAGGACTGGGTGGGGAGCAGAGGGGCAAGCAGGGAAGGGAGGCGGGAGAAGTAAGGAGGGGAGGGCAACAACCATGCCGGCCAGGGCGGCCTCCGCCTCATCAGGATGTAACTCATGCCATGTGTCAGAAGGCCGGCAGGGAGCGGAGAGGCTTGCTCAGCTTCCAGATTGCAGAGCCAGGGCTGGGCACTGGAGGAGGGCTTTGGGCAGAGGTCTGGGGTGTTGAGGGCCTCCAGCCGTGGAAGGGGCTTCCTGTCTGAAAGGGGCTCCCTTGCTGGCGGGCGCCACTTAGCAGCTCTGGCTGTTCTTCAGATAGCCACATGGAGGCAGCAGAGAGCCGAAGAAGGGAGATTTGAGCAAAGTCCTGGCATCAGACATCAAAGACAGATGGAAGACCCAGGGAACCAGCTAGGGGCCAATGGCGTGTGTGCCTGAGCCCTGATTGGGTGGTGGGTCAGCATAAGTGGTTCATTAGCATAAACCTGAAGCCCTGATGGTGACCCTGTAAGCAGCCCACCCCAAGAGAAGCAGAGGTACCTCCCTGTGGGACAAACCCTTCTGCCCCTCCCTGCCTCCTTCATAGACTGACCACGTGCAGTGTGGTGAACCAAAGGTGCGGGGAGTTGTGTCCAGCACAACTGGGGGTTCCTGCAAGAGGCAGCAGTTCCTGAAGCTGGGAGAGCCAGGGAAGGGGTGACCGGAGATGCCTCCCTGTCCCACAGGCAGGCTCCTGAGGCCACAGCCAGGTGGACAGCCTGATCTGATCGACCCTCTTCTGGAGACCCTTCTGCTACTGGCCCACAGACTGACGGGGAAGTCACGTGGCCGAGAGGCCTTTGGAAATCCTCAGACCTTGTCCTGACAGTGACGGGTGACTGTCAGCCTTTGGAGGCTCCTAGGAGTTTGTACTAACTTCCTGAGGGGAACTCAGGTGTCTCCAGGCCTTGATTCACCTTGAGGTTTAGACTCTCCCTTCCAAACCGTTGCCTGGTGTGGATTTTGTGCCTGTAGGGTACGTGCGTACATATGCACGAGTCTCAGTGCCTTCGGGCTGCTAAAACAAAACACCGTGGACTGGGTGGCCTATACCACAGAAATTTATTTTTCGCAGTACTTGAGGTTGGAAGTCCAAAATCAAGGCACTGGCAGATTCCATGTCTGGTAAGGGTGCACGTCCTAGTTCATGGTTGGTGCCTTCTTGCTGTGTCCACATGTGGTGGAAGAGGTGAGGGATCTCTCTGGGGTCCATTTCATAAGGGCACTAATCCCATTCATGAGGGCTCTGCTCTCATGCCCTAATGACCCCCACAGGCTCCGTCTCCAAATACCATCACTTTTGGGGCTAAGATCTCAACATATGAATTTTGGGGGACCCCAAACATTCAGTCTATAGCAGCATGTATGTGTGTGAGTGTGTATGAGTGTGTATGTATTGAGTGTGAGTGTGTGCATATGCCCATGGGGAGTGTGTCCTGGGGCCCCCTCACTGATCTGCCGCCTCATCTGGTCCCCGCCACTCCAAAGCTAATTTGGGCCAAGAATGTTTTAACATCCACAGGGACTTGAAATTGCCCTTCATTCCTGGGATCCAGAGTGAAAATGAGGAGTTTCTAGGGTCAGGCTGAGGACTCCTGAATGTTGACCCTTGGGGCCCATCTCAGCAGCAGGGCCTTACACTGAAAGCCTTGCTATCTGCCAGTGCCAGACTGTACGTTCACCCCAGACGCGAGGCAGACAGCTGTCAGGGATCAGTCTGGCAGGCCCTCCCCGTTCCTCCTTCCTCCTGTCTCCCTCTCCTCGCCTTCAATCCCTCAGGCTGGCCCAGTTTCCTGGTGTGGTTGCTGTGGTGCTAGGTCTCTTGGGAACCAACCAGGGCTTTGAGCATCAAGTGTGCCCAGCATGGAAATTCCACAGCAACCACCATAGGGCATTAACTGGGTGGAAGCCTCTTCTCCCTGCCTCTCAAGTACCCGAGGAGGGGCCAGGCCCTCTCTTCAAACCAGGGTGGGAAGGGCAGCCTTTAGGTCACCCTAGTGATCGGTGAGATGTAGAAATCCTGACTCCAAATTCTGATGTACCTTCAGTCATTGTGCGATTTGTCTTTTTTCCTGCCCTCCCAAGTGGATCGTATGCCCCTTGACTCCCAGTGACCTCCAAGAGACCAGCAAACTAGATGTTCCTGATATCTTTGCTGCTGCTGCTGATCTGAGGCTTTCCTGGGGTTCTCACTCTGTTGTCTGGTTTTCCAAACTCCAGCCTATATTGCTCTGGGAGCTGCTGAGCCCAGTCCTGGAGGAGCCTCCATTTAGATGGCGTTCTGCCTCCCAGGTCCAGAAGGGGGATCTCTCTGGGCCTTTCTTTTCCAGGGACAAAAGACCTAATCCTCACTCCCTGGGCACTCTGGGCCCCTGCGCTGACACCTCCACTCCCTCACCAGCTCCATTCTCCCACTTGGGAAGGCCTTAGATGGACTGGTGGCCTCCAGAGGGACAGAGACGAGGTCCTAACCACAGTTCTCAGCTTAGCCAAATTCTCCCTAAATCCTCCTCCCTTGTAAAGCCTTCCCTTAGCCTTCCAGCCTGAAAACGATCTCTTCCTACTCCAAAGTTGAAGCATTCGTGGTCTGCACCACTTCTTGGACTTGGGTTCTAGGACTGTGTGACTTCTCTTGTCAGCTGCCGGTATTTGTATTTGGCTCCTGAATATTGTCTATTCAGGTGTGAACATCTTGTCTTCCCAACTAATTGCAAATTTTGTAAGGCCAGGGGCTGGATTGTATAACTTATATTTCCTTAGGAGTTCTGCACAGTGAGAGGCACATGGAAAATGGTGGATAATTGTTTATGGGGAGACTGGGGAGATGATAGAGTGGGAGACCTACGTGGACCCTGGTTCTCTTCCCTGGTCCTTGGTGTTTGCTGGCTCAAGAGCTCATGATCCGTAGAGTGAGCTGGCTACCCTTCAGGATGCGGAGCTAGTGTTGGGTTAGCATTTCATTCTCTCTGCACCCTCGCCCCCCCCCAAGCTATGGTAGGCTCTGACTTCCGCCTGATGTTAGCGTTTTAGCAGAATGAACAGGGCATAGTTCTGGACAGCTGACGCAGCCACCTCTGTACCTAGAGCTCTCTTCTCCCCGCTTTCTTCTCTCTCTCTGACACACACATAAACACACACATATACACACATACATCTTTTTTTTTCTTGGAACGTTTCAGAAATTTTCGTGTTGTCCTTGTGCAGGGGCCATGCTAGTCTTCTCTGTATCATTCCAGTTTTAGTATATGTGCTGCTGAATTCTGTACTTCTTTAGCTCTTGTTCACGCGGTATATAACCCCCCACCTGGCCTGGTATGGTAGGAAAATCACTTAACCAAGAACCAGGAGACCTCACTTCTTGTCCAGCTCCATTTATAACTTGTGACACAACCTTGAGGAAGAGTCCTCACCACGCCGAAGCTCTGTTTTATCATCTAATATATGAAAGTGTCCGCTTCTGGCTCTAATATTTCATAAAGCAACAGAAAATCCCAAACGAAATCCCTAGAGTTGTGAATGTAAAGTTCAGGAGTGTAGTCATATCTTTTTTTGATGGCTGTGGTGGGGTCGAGGGAGGAAGGCGTATTCTGGACGCGTGTAAATGAGACCTGAGTTTCTCAGCACCAACTGGCAAAGCCTGCTCTTGCTTCACCATGTGCTGCCTCCTGGAGCTGCAGTTCAGCTCCAGAAACTTTCTCCTGGTTTGGGGTGGCCATCTACTTCACTGTGTCCCGAAGAGGGCCCCAGACTTGCTCACCTGAGCTGTCTTCCCTGGTTTCCTGCCAAGCCCGGCATGAAGGCTTTCAGCACCTTGGACAGAGACAGAACTCCAGCCTGGCTGGAGCCATTGAGAAGCCAAATGAGCTTGGAATCTCCTCCCCGGCAGCCTCCCTGGCAGGGTTGCCCAAAGCATGGCTTGCTCCTTAATATTTTTAAGTACCTCAAAGCCACTCCAAAATAACCCCCAATCTATGTCAAAATAGTGCAATGGTTCTGCAAACTCTGAGGGTATTATAGAAACCAAACCACACCAAAACAAAAACCAACCTATTTGCTGGAATACTGTTAGGTACATATTAGGTGCTTAGTAAATATATTTTTAAAGGAATACATGCAAATTCAACCTTCAGATAAATGTCCTGGCTCCCTTATAATCTAATTCTCCCTCCCTACCAGCCCCTGCTATATAGTAATTCTGGGGCTTCTACTGCTTACTAAGTTCTGGAGCTTCACTTGAAGCCCTTTCTTGTGTCTAAAGATCCCAGTCCTTAAATCAAAGGGACAGATGGCTGTTAAGTTGTCAGGCAGAGGAAACTTAAATTGACTCTTTTCCTCCTCATTTGGGGGTAAGTATAGATTGGTGGGAGGACCCACACCAGACTCCTATTGGGATCTTGCTTTATGAAGATGTTCAACCCCCTTCCTTTGTGCCTGAGAAAACCTTTACCATCCAGGAGGGCCCAGCTCACCCAGGAAGTTCTCCTGGCTGCCCCAGCCCACTCAGAGCCCTCCATCCTTTGAACTTCACTCCATACACCAATAGTGCACCAGATTGTTTTTGTGACATTTCATGCCCATTTGTTCTCTCTCCTCAGTTAGATTATGAACTCCTTGTGGGTAGAGGCCATATCATATGTTTGCTGTTTTCAGTAGACCCTACTGAAGGTGGTCCCAACCTTTTTGGCACCAGGGACCAGTTTAATGGAAGACAATTTTTTTCCATGGACCGGGAGGCAGGGGCGGCGGGGAGGTGGAGCTCAGGTGGTGATGCAAGCGCTGGGGAACGGCTGTAAATACAGATGAAGCTTCGCTAGCTTCATCTGTATCGTGCCATCTGCCACTTACCTCCTGCTGTGTGGCCTGGTTCCTAACAAGTCATGGACTTGTACCCATCTGCAGCCTGGGGGTTGGGGACCGCAGCTATGGTAATGAGCACACAGCAGGTGGAGCGGGAGTCTGATCAGTCTCAGGGTCTTCTTGCCTGTCCTTAAGGGTCTCCCACTCCACTTACTTTTTTAGTCTAAATAAATATGTAGAATGGACCACAGCGCATTCATGGAGTGGCCATTGGCCCCCAAGGTGCCCAGGATGAGCGAGCAAAGGCAGGAGGTGGAGGCGGAGAGTATTGGGGGAAAATGGAGGAACCACCCATGGGTGGGCATATTGTTGTGTAGAATTAAGGAATCACTTGCTGTTAGAGCTGGAAGGTATCTCAGAGACCAGCTCGTTTGGTCTCCTCATTTTACAGGTAAGGAAAGTGAGATTTGGTGATGCTCCTACAGGTACACAACAAATGGGCTCCTTTCCACCACCTCTGACCTGGCTCAAGTCTTGGGTATCTCTCCTCTGGACTATTGCATAGCTTAATGAAGCAGATGATATTTTCCCAATATATTCCATGGCCCCAGTCTGGCCCCAGTCCTAGCTGGGGTCCCAGCTGACAGCCAGCATCAACCACCGAACATGAGTGGCTGAGCCTCCAGTCCCTAGTTTGGGGTAAAGCAGTGACAGGTGGTCCCAGATGAACCTGTCCAAGTTACAGATCCATGGACAAAATAAACGCTGTCATTGATTTAAGCCATTGGATTTTGGGATGGCTGTTATGCAGCAACAGATAACTGAAGCACCTCATATTTACCTCCGTTTCTCCAAACTATTATACATGTTTTATTCATTCAACGAACCTTTATTGGATACATACTCTATGCTAGAATTGGTATAGATATGATTTCTACATTCATGGATAATACATTTCAGCTGCCACTATGTTCCTTCAGTGTGTCCCCTTTGCATGTAGAATAAAATTTGTATTCCTCAGCCCTCTGCAAATGGTGCCAGCCTACTGCTCCACTGTCACCACCCCTGTTTCGTCCTGACTTGTTCTCCATTCTCCAGTCTCTATACCTTCGCTCATGTGGTCCTTTCCACCTGCAATGCTTCTGCTCTGCCCCACCTCAACCTTCAAGGACCTGCTGTGAAAACTGCCGCCCTGGCAAAGCTCCCCTCCCCCACTCCTCCCTTAAAATTAACCGACACCGCCTTGTAATCCCACAGCAGTTAACCGCAGACTGCACAGTTTCTGTCTGCCCGCCACCTCTCTTGAAACTCACTAGACTGTGACTCCCTGGAGGAGGGATCCTGGTCTCTGCCTCCTGTCCTCCAGCAGTGCCTGGCACCGGGCCCAATGCTTAGAAACCCCCAGTAAACATTTGTTATTTCAACTACAGCAGAACCAGAATCAGAACCAGATCAGTCTGGTCTCTGGAATCCTTGTCTCCAGGACTTTATTGGCTTCTTTTGACACCATGAAGCCAGAGAAAATGTCCCACTAAAGGTGGCTATCGGGTTGTCGGGAGAAGACCTTGGAATGGGCCAGGGGCAGACAGGATTGCTGCATGGGGAGCTGCAGAGGGCAATGAGTGAAGAGAGCCCTGCTCCTGGCTATGGGTTTCAGGTACATCCCTTCCTCCCTCCCTCGCTTCCTTCCCTCCCTTTTTTCCTGTCTATAGCCCGGAGCACCCACTTCTGGAGGGGAAATAAGCAGTTTCTTTGATTCTCTTCTCCTCCAACTCCAGATCATATCTGAAAACATCTCTATTCTGAGGACCCAGCTGCACAGAAAACAAAGCCCCACCATGCAGTGTAAGCTTCCCCTTGAACGCCAGGGATGGTCTTGCTGTTCTTCTCCCCCTGGGGCTTCCGAGGAACCCTTCTTCCATAAGCTGTCTCTCCTGCACCCATCTGACTGGAACCACTGCCCAGTCCCCTGTGAGTGTGGCTTGCTCCCCTGGGCCTGATTTTGGCTGTGTCTTGCCTGGCCCACTCCTTGGGGGCATATGGCAGGGGCGGTCTTCCATTTTTTTCCTCCCAGATGTCCTGGCTGAACTCCTTCAGACTGAGCAGGAACAGAGTGGGGTGGGCAGGATGTTTTCTGTAGACTTTTCTCCCTAAATTTTCTCTTTCTGGGAGCTTGGAGGAGCTTGGAGGAGCTTGTATGTCTCACTGTAGATACAACCTCTCCCTTCCCTTAGTCACAGGAAGGGTTGGGGAAAGCTCTTCCCGAGAATGGTCCCTGAAAAGTGGCTCTTGGAGACTGAGCTGCAGACGGGGCACATTCTAGATGCTCAACAGCCCAGCTCTGGGTCTAGGGCTGGGCACTTTTCTCTTTGTCCCAGTTATGGGGGCAGCAGAGGTGGGAAGTTGGGGGGAGGCCTCTCCATCAGCTCATCTGTTGTCCTTTACCTCCTAGTGCCTGGTACCTATGACCGCAGGAAGGACACCCTGGAGAGAACTTGTTTCATCTCACAGCCTCTCTTCCTCATCTCAGTTCTTGACTGTGGGGTGGCTGAGTGGCACTGTCTCCAAGGAAGTCAGAAATCTGCATTTGGCTTTGACTTTGGGTGTGTGTGTGTGTGTGTGTGTGTGTGTGTGTGTATGTGTGTGTGTAGGGGAGTGATTAGGGGAGGGTGAGAGAGAGGGAGCTATCTGGCTCTCCTTAGCCTGAGGGAACAGCTCGCTTCTTGCCTCTCTGCACAGAAGGAGGGCTACTCTGCGCCTGGCCTCCTCTCTCTTAGGGTCCCTCTAAATCCTTTGTCTTCCCTTTGGGACAAGAGAAGAGGGCTGAACCAGCAGCGTGGGCACAGTAGTGGGAGGACAGCTGGCCAGGTCAGAGGAGCGGCCCCTTCCCTTCGGGGCCTGGCTCTCTCTCTCTTGGTCTGGAGAGAAGGGGAGGACAGAGATGTCTCTTTCCATGGTCCCCCTCTCATGTGCATTCTCAGCTGGCTTTGCTCACTTTCTCTCAGTACCCTGATCTGCAGGGAGAACAGTCCACTCACATGTGACTCACCTGGGACTTATCGCAGGCAACCTAGCAGGCCGGGGTGGCCATGGGGTGGGGCGTGGGCTGGGCCAGTCATGGACTGGACTCCCCCCAGAACCCAGATGTGTTGAGGCACCTGATTACCAAGTCACAGAGGAAGAGCAGCCTGTGCCACTAAAGGCCCTGGGCATGCCGGGGGTGAGCGAGGAAGCTGCTGGCGATGGAGAGGGCCTGAGGGATGACTGCACAGGCAAGAGCCTCTGGACTTTTTTAGCATCAGCTGGTGGAGCCACCTCCTTCTCTCCCACTGGCTGCCTCCCTGAGTCACTGCCCACCCACCAGCAAATAAAAAAGGGTGTCATCTGCTGGCCAGTGGCCCCATTTGGCCCCAGTATTTGCATCTTTTTGCTCCTGGGTGGAAGGTGAGAGTCTGAGTAGGGTGGTCTCACCACAACCTTTCTTTCTGCGCCTCCTTCCTTCCAGACTCGGCTTCCTTCCCTGCCCTTTTTTCCTCCCCTCCCCCTACACCCCATGATGATTCTTGCTGGTGACAAGACTCAATCCCTTGCTCCAAGGACAGAGGCAGCTGCAAGCCCTCAGGAGCCCCCACATGGCCCCATCCATCTAGACAGGTCTCTGATCCGGCTGCAGGGAGGGGACCCTGGCCGGCTGCTCAGCGGCAACCCCTCCCCCCTGCCCGCCCACTCAGCTGTCAGCACTCTCCTCCCCGCCCTGGCCTTCCCGAGGCCCTGCCTGGCTGCTGGGGCTCTGGACACCTCACCCCGGAGACCCTTACTGAGACCCACGCAGGCGGCAGGCAGGCACCCCGCCTGGCCTTGACGTCCCCAGGCCTCCTTGCCTAAATAAGGGAGCTGCAGCAGGAGCGAGCCAGCTGGCTGGGGGAGGGGCCTGCGGCTGGGCCAGGGTTTTCCAAGGGGCTGGGCCCCGAGCCCGCGGATTGGGCCTGCAAGGCTAGCCCTGAGCTACAGGACGAGGGCGGGCCGCCCGCACACGGGGATCCCCTGGCTAGAACCTCGCTCTCAGGGCCTCTCTTTGATCCCGCAGCCAGGAGGCCACAACTCCTATCAGAATGTGGCTTTCCGCACATCCCCCATGCAGAGCCTGGCATAGCCTCAGAGAGGTGTGTGTGTGTGTGTGTGTGTGTGTGTGTGTGTGTGTGTGTGTTGTGGGGGGCGTGCCACTCCTAAGTTTCACCCACCCTTATCACAAATCACTGCTTGCTTGGGGCCTCCAGATTGTCTTGCCTTTCCCACTTCCCGAGTGTCCCCTGACCCTGGGCTCATCTCCCCAAGGCCCAGGCCTTGCTCCTGTCACCGCCAGTAGGCACTGAGCGCAGGCTGTGTGATTGGCGCGGTGGTGCACTAGGACATAGGAACGGGTCTTTCCTTTCAAATCAGGTTTCTCAGCCCCCAGTTAGGGATGAGCATGGAATCTCTACCCACCTCCCTGGCCGCCTCCAAGTCGGCCGTCGCACCTGTCCTCACGGTTCCCACCCGCTAGGGGTCCCTTTCCCCTCTTCGGGGTGCGCGAGTCCCGGGGGCTCCTGGGCAGAGCGGGGGGCTGGGGCGGGGGAGCCCTCGGCGCGGCCCAGCCAATGGGAAGGGCGGGCGCGCGGGGTGGGGGGGAGAGGGCGGTGCTGCGGGCGCGCGGCTGGCGGGAGGGGGCCGGGAGGCGGGGGCCGGAGCCGGAGGGGCGCGCGCCGCATTAACCCTTCCGCGGCCGGGCTGAGCCGCAGGCGCTGCCCGAGCCGCGGGCGCCGGAGCGGCTGTCGGCGCGGCGGCGGCGGGCCGGCGGGCGGGCAGGCGCCGGGAGCCCGGCGCTCGGGCGGGCGGAGTGGAGCGCGGGGACGCGGTGGAGCGGGGCTCGCGGCTCGGCGGGGGCCAGCAGACAGGTGTGCGGGCGGCGGGCGGCTCGAGCTCAGGCGGCTCCAGGCCGGGCCCGCGGTCCGGAGCCGGGAGCCGAGCGGGGACCCCGCGCCCGCAGTCCAGTCTCGGCCCCGCCCGTGCTCAGCTTGGCCGCGGGGTGCGGGGACCACGGCCCGGCCGGGCCACCCGAAGCCTAGTGCTGGGCCGGGCCGGGCCGGGGTGGGTGGGGGCCCGCCCGGCCCGCCCATGGGCTCAGGATGCCGGTGCGGAGGGGCCACGTCGCTCCGCAGAACACCTTCCTGGACACCATCATCCGCAAGTTTGAGGGCCAGAGTGAGTGGGGGAGGGGGCCGGGCGGGGAGGGGGCTCTGGGGGCGGGCCGAGCTCTCCCGAGTGTGGATGGGGGGGGCGTGCCCGGGCCGTGTGCGTCGGTAAGTGCGAGTCAATGGGGGCTGGTGGGCCCCAGGGCCTGGCCAGGGGACGCGGGGACAAGTCTTGGTGCTGGGGGGCCGTAGGCATGGGGCCAAGGGGCTTAGCTCAGGCTTTTGGGATCGGAGAATGTGTGTGACACTCTGAGTGTGCAGGAAAGGGGGGTGGCATGGGAATGTGCAGGTGTCCCCAACTCTGGGTGCCTGGATGTGGATGGGGCTTTGTTCGTGCAAGGACATGAGAGTGTGTGTAACCCAAACTGTGGGACCCTAAGAGTACAGTGGGCATGCAGATCTTTTCTTATTTTGTATTTATTTATTTTTAGAGGTGGGGGTCTCACTATGTTGCCCAGGCTGGTCTCTAACTCCTGGCCTCTAGCAATCCTCCTGTCTTGGACTCCCAAAGTGCTGGGATTACAGGCATGAGCCGCCATGCCTGGGGCCAGCGTGCCGATCTTGACTGTGTTGAATGTGAAGGACTGAAAGCTAAGAATGTAGGGTCAGTGCCTAATCTGCTCAAGTGTGTATGTGGCGTGTCACCCATGAGTTAGACCCTGCTTGGGCAGGGGGAGGTGCCTTTAACAAGGCTCAAGATTGTGGGCCCTGTGGTGAGAGGGTGTCCGGGGGCTGCAGCTCGGCTTTGAAGGTAACCTGCTTCCTGTGGTGTCCCTATGTTGTGGATTTTCCTGCCTTGGACACTGTCCCCCAAGCCCCTTGTGGTGACTACAAGCACCTCTAATGCTGACCTGGTAGGGGAGGCTTCTAGAAAGGTCCCATGATAAGTAAATGTTCTGGGTGTGGGCGTTCGCACCCACCCGGTGTTCATGTGCCTGTCCCCAAGGCTACATGTGCCACAGTGGGTATGACTGCCAAGGGCCCTGGGAGTTGGGAGAGGGTGACATTCCTTGCCCATGACCCTGTGAACACAGGACAGTGTGTGCTTGTAACTGTGGTAGGGGGAGGGAGGGCTCTGTTTGATGGGCAGTATTGTCTGAAGCAAGGAACAAGATGATCCCCGGGGGGTGGAGACAGTGACATTGGTGGAGGACCATACCCTGGGGCTCTCCCTCCCGCAAGCTTGGGGAGGCTGTGCAGGCACAGGGAAGAACCTGTGCTGGGTTGCAGGGCGCTGGCTTCTAGCTCCACTTCTGCCACCCACTGTCCTATGACCTTGAGGGATTCTCTGCTCCCTCTAGGTCTCAGTTTCCACTCTTGGAGGATGGGGCAGGCCTTCGATCCTGGTATTCTAGGATCTCAGTGGGGGAGGGGGGATGGCCTTTGAAGAAACTTGCTCTTCTCTCCCAGGCCTGGGAGTGAGGACAGGAGCAGTTTTGCTTCTGTGAAGCTGGTGTGTGTGTGGCGGATACTCTGGACTGCCATGGGCTGAGGTGGAGATGGAGGCTGAGTTGGGGGTCTTTTCATGTGACAGGAAGCTCTGATTCCTGGGGTTGATGGCTGCTTGGGAGGTTTAGGGGGCCTCAGGAACTGACCTAAAGATGACCCAACTCCTGAAAGTAACTTCCTGGAAGCCAGGCGAAGGGAGGGCCCAGGAAGGCAGGAGGAAGCCAGAGCCTGATGGGCTGGGCTTGCCTCAGGGTACCCCTGCAGCAGCATGGCCTTGTCCTCGGGATTGCCCAGGGCTGCAGCCTAAGGGCTGTGCCTGTAGGGAGGGGATGGGGAGAGTTCCAATTGCTACAGAAAGCCCTGGCATTAAAGGCCAAAGTGGCCGGAAACTTCTGCTTATAAAAAGCTCTTATCCCCGGAGCATGATGGCTGGCACAAGCTGAGGCTGCCTGCCTGCTGCTCACCTGCCAGCCTGGCTCTTGGGGCGGGCCCAGAGCCGGGGAGCCAAGTCTAGTGGAAATGGAACTACTGGGCTCCTCTCCTTGATGGGCCTAAACTGAGGAAGGCCTCAGGTCCCTGGGGAAGGTCCCCTTTCCTGGGTCTGTTTTCTAACAAGTGGGCCAGGGTCTCAGGCCCATCCCAGGCTCCAGGTATTGTCAGTGTTTGGAGCTGCAGGTCCGTTTCCTTGCTCCCTATGACCTTGGGCTTCCGCCTGTGACCCTCAGCCTATTCCTCTGGCTCTGCCAGACCAAGGTTCAAAGGCTGGCACTGGCAAGACTTGGGCATGGTGCCGAACTTCCTTGAGCCTCAGTTTCATCTGTAAATGAGGATAATGACATCTACCTTAGAGGGTTATCAGAGCATCAAATGAGATAAAGATTGTAGGTGCTCAATGTGTTACTTTCCTCCCAGCCCCCAGCTGCCCTCGGAGGGGGTTCGGGAGTCCCAGGAGGTACTGACCTGGCAGGATCCTCAGATACATGGGAGAGTGATTTCCTAGGGAGCCTCGGGGTAAAGAGTGGCTCAGGGAGCGCCCCCCTAGTCTGGAGAGCAGGGGTCTAGAGGAAGAATCCAGAGGATCCGGTGCAAAGGGAAGGCTGGCCGCCATCTCTGGCCTTTGCCAGTCTCCCTCTCCAAGCCCAGTGTTTATCCCTCCGCCGCGGCTGCTGACACGCGTTGCTGACACCCGCCCAGGCTGGCCTGGGCCCCGGGCGCGGAGGGGGCGGCGGGCTGCTGGCGGCGGCCGGCCGTAGGGAAGCCACGCAGCCAGCCCGCGGGCCAGGCAGGGGAGGGGGCGCGCCGAGGCACCTGTGTCGGGGCACAGCTGCGTTCGCCCCCTGCCGGGGACCCCAGTCCCCGCTGTGCTCCCTGCGGCGGGGAGTCCCCGGGAAGCTGCGTGTGACAAGTGCATGTGGGTAAGGGCTGGGAGCCCGCGAGGCCGGGGTCCCCGCTCACGTGCCCGCTCCTCCCCACCCCCCAGGCCGCAAGTTCATCATCGCCAACGCTCGGGTGGAGAACTGCGCCGTCATCTACTGCAACGACGGCTTCTGCGAGCTGTGTGGCTACTCGCGGGCTGAGGTGATGCAGCGGCCCTGCACCTGCGACTTCCTGCACGGGCCGCGCACGCAGCGCCGCGCTGCCGCGCAGATCGCGCAGGCCCTGCTGGGCGCCGAGGAGCGCAAAGTGGAGATCGCCTTCTACCGTAAAGATGGTAGGCGCGGGCCGGGGCGGGGCCACGGGAGGGGGCGGGGCCTAGAGGTACGTGGGGTGGGTTAGGAGGGGCTGTTGCTGTGTGCCAGGTGGGAGGCGTGGTCTGCCTCTCTCCACCTCACTCTGGTGAGATGGTTTTCCGGGTTGCCAGGGGGTCTGCTAGGCTGTGGGTCCGGCGCCTCGGGTTCCTTCTCTGGACAGGTGTGGGCACGTTGAACAAGGTGGTCTAGAGTTAGGCCAGGCTGGGATGGCAGGTGCATGCGTGGATGGAGTTAATAGGTCGGGCAGCTAGGCACTGATCTCTGGCCACAGGCCTCTGGCTATCCTAGGGCAGTCCCTTCCAGGAGACTACTCTGAGAAGATGTCAGGGAAGGTGAGGCCCTGGAGGGCTGCAGGACTCTGGCTTGCTCTCCACCTTCCCTCTCCCGCCTCCTTTCTCTTTCACACTTCAATGGCACCTGGAGGACGCGTGTGCCTTTCCTGGCACCTCAGTTCCCTTTGTCTCATCTGTTGAGCGCCCTGCCCTGCTACCCCCTCCTGCGCCAGGTGTCTCTGCTCAGCCACCGCCTTCCAGCCCTGCTGCTCTGGGCTTCCGGAGAGCAGATAAACAGAGCCTGGGGCGGGGCTGCTCCCACGCCACAGCTGCCCTGTTGGGGTGGGCTCTGCTCAGGGAGGGCAGAGCAGCAGGGCTGGGGCCTGTGGGCATCACAGGGCTGGACTGCCCAAACCCTGCTACTCACCAGTGTGCTTCTGGTAAGCATTTACTGAGCCCGAGCAGTGCTAGGCTGGAGCAGTCTGCAGGACCCACAAGGCTTCTGCCCTCCAGGGGCTTGCCTGTTGAAAGAGGTGAGCACGCTTTGCCTCCTGCTGGGAGCTAGCCAGCCAACCAGCCCCTGCCCACGCTCCACCCTTGTGTGCTCAGGGTTGGTGGAGGCTGTCCTGGGAAGGCCTGAATCCTCCATAGCCCTGCTTGTGCAGGGTTCAGTCTGTGGCATCAGTGGCCCTGTGGAAAAGGGTTTGCTCACAGCAAATCAGGGCTCTAGCTGGCAGGAGGCCAGGGCTGTGAGGCTAGATTTAAGCCCTGCAGGCAGTGGGTGGTTTCTAGGGTCTAGACTCTGGGCTTGATGTTTCCCTTAGATTATCTCATGCAATCTGCACAACAGCCCTGAGAGGTAGGTACTATTTTTATCTCCATTGTATGGATGAGGAAACTGAAGTTCAGAGAAATTAAGCAACTTCCCCACAGTCATACAACTAGAAAGTGACAGAGCTGGGACAGAGTCCACGGCTGTTTGACTAAAGCCCTACCTGTTCTGTTCTGCTGTCACATATTGCAAATGACGCCAAATAGCTACAGGTCTATCTATATGCTGTACATTACTTTATGTGAAATCTTGTTTTAAAAGTTTGCAAACCACTGGTGTAATGGAAGGAATATGTACCCACGAGTCCTGGGTTCATGTCTAACACTGGAAATAGCATACGATGGGACACGTTGGTTGACTTCCTGAGCCTGTTTCTACTTCTGGGATAATGCGGGCTCACTGGGGAAGCTCACACGGACGCTGAGCTCTCTAGGGAGCACCTGCAGCGGGCCTCACTCTGCAAACATGTGCCAGTCCCATTGTGGGTGTCACTTGTGCTGGGGGATTTGGCCCCTTGGCAGCAGGGGTCTGAGTGTCTCTGTCTTTGGCCTTAGTATGTGGTGGTGGTGGGGTCCTCCTAGGTGGAGCTGTCCCTCCCTCCTGGTCCAGGCTGGCTTCTTTTGGAGAGGATGGTCATGGGACTCTTTCTGCCAGGGAGATATTGTGGAATCTTGGTGGCCTCCAGGATCACCTAATCCAGCCTGCTCAAGTTACAGATGGAGGAGCTGAGAAGCAGAGGTCCAATTACCAGCGAATCAGTGGAGGGAGAGGGACTAGGACCCAGGGCCCCCGCCCAAGTTCAAACTGTTTCCCCTCTCCAGGTTACAACTCCAAATGGGGCTGTGACCCAGAAAGCCCTATGCCAGCCATCTTTGTCTGCCCCCTTCGTTGCTCTCACCTAATTTCCATGGGCCTTAGGTATCTCCTGTTGGCCAACAGGCTGGCCTTGGCCCTTGGGCACCTAGGACCCCACTTATCCTGGTACTCTAGGCCTGGGGTGATGCAGACAGAGTTCATCAGCCTCCTCTTCCTCTGCATTGAAACACTCAGTCCATTGTGCGATCCCTGGGGCCTGGCCTGGGCTGTGTGCGTGTGTGTGCGCATATGGGCCAGGTAGAGAGGGGGAGATGAGGAATGCCAGTGCCACCTCTTGTTCTGTCCAGGCCTTTCTCAGGGTCTCTTCCTGGGCCAGCCCCAGGGAAGAGGGAGCTGGGCAGGAGGCGGGGCCTTCTGTTGGCAGGCGCCGCCGTGGACAGCTGTGCTGTGTCGGTGCCTCCAGCCTCGCTCTGTGCAGTGTCAGGGCCTGGAGCCAGACAGCCCCATTATTTAGTTGCTGGGACTGCTGGGAGGTGGAGAGGCTAGACTGGGGGAGTATGGGCTAGAGGGATAGACACGGGGTCCCTGGGGCTCACTGGCTCTGTGCCAAATCCCCTTAAAGTCAGACCCAGGCTTAAGATGGAATTGGGAGCAGAGCCCAGAGGGGCTGGCTGGTGGTGACACCCCTGCAGGGCCCTGGGGAGGCACTCGGGGCAGCAGGTGCTGGCTGGGTACACACTTGTGCTCCCACATTGCCATGGGGGATCTGTGGCTCCTCCTCTACCAGCCCTCGCAGGGGTCCCCTTCTCCATCCCGTCCCCTGCGTTCTCTCCCTCCGCTCTTTGTTTCCATCTCTGCTCCCTGGCTCCCCGCCTCCCCGTTGCTGCACTCAGTCTGCCTGTGCCCCATCCTCTGGCATCTCCCCACTGCCCCATCTCCAGCCTCCCTGACTTTGTTGCTGCCTGCCTGCATGGCGACTTTGTCGCTGCCTGCCTGCATGGCGACTTTGTCCCTTCCTTCCCGTGAGGCGACTCTCTGTGCCCTTGCTCTTTATCGCCTTTTCCCTGCATCTGTTTCTCTTCCTCCCTTGCTTCAGCACTCCTGAGCCCTCCTCCGTGCCTCTCTCCCTCTTCCCCGGTGTCCCCCACCCCTCGGGGCCCTCTGTCTCCAAGGCTGTCTACTCCCCATACCTCAGACTGTCCTGGCCTGGCTCCATGTCCCTGTGTCCCCAGGAGCCTGTGTGTGGGTGGGGATGGGGTGTCTCTAGAGAAGAGTCTGTCGGCTTCTCCACTCCAGCTGCAGGCTGGTTGCCATGGTAGCAGGGTCAGAGGGCCCCCATTGCAACAGCTGATGCTGCGGCTGGGGGAGGGGTGGGGACCTGCCGTCCAAGTCTGCTCCCCAGTGCGCTGTGCCCCCAGGGCCCCAGCGGTGGCCCTGTGCCCCCAGGCTACTGTGCCGGGCCTCAGACCCCAGCCTCCCAGGTGTTCCTGCAGGCACTGCTGGTGTCAGCCTCGCTCCTCTGGGCCTTCTGCCCTCCACCCCCAGGCGTCTCTCCTGTCCTCTCCTCACCTTGCCCATCCTCCTTGTTCCCTTAAGTCAGAAGCCCTGCCTTGTCACCACCATGCCCCTCCTTCTCCCTCATGGCTGACCCCTCCCCATCTCAGACCCCCCTCCCCATCCTATCCGGCCCCCAGGCCTCCCGTCAGTGTGGGCTGGTGATAAAAGAAGGTTTGCCTGGACGTGGGAAGCCTTAAGAGGGCAGGTGGGACAGAGGTAGGTGCCTAGGTGGGTTTTGTCTCCTTGAGATGGGAAGCAGAACAGAGTGATCCCAGGAGGAAGTGAGCGTAGACACAGGAGCACTTTTCTCATGGGGCTGAAGCCACTGGGGGACTCCCTTCATTTCAGGAGCAGGGCTGTCCCTATCCTTCCGGCCAGGGCCTGGCGCAGCTTGGAGACAGGGCCACCTGAGAGCATCCTTGTGGCTGCCAGGTGTGGGCACAGGAGCCTGAGGGGCCGTCTGGGGCCCTGTCTTGGTGCAGCTGCCTTTCCGCATGCAGCGCCTTCCCTCTGAGTTTCCCCTACCCCGGTTAGATTGCAGGCTGCTGGAGGCCTGGAGGGGTTCCTGGGGGGTCATTCCTGAGCTGGGACTGGCTGCCCTAGTCTGCTGGGGGCACCTCCTGTCCCAGTCCCAGCCAGGGGGAGGCAGGCATGACTCCATTGAAGGGTGTTGTCTACTCCTTAGCCCACCCTGGGGTCTGGAGAGTGTCGGGAGGGCGGCTCCTCGATGTTGTGTCTTCTGTAGCCCCCGAGAGGAGCTATGTAAATATTTGCACAGAGCTGTCTGGGATGGGAGCAGAGTTTGACGGTGGCCTTGGGCTCTGGGGAGCGGGGGGCATGGGCAGCAGGAGGGCCGGCTGGGGGGTGTGAGATGGGGTGAGACTGGGCCTCTTTTCCACCCAGAGGTGTCTTCCTGTGTGGTGTGATTTGAGAGGTTCCAAGAAAGCCCTTTCATGCTTAGACATTTTCCCCAAGGGGGCCTGGATTGTGTCCCTTAGAGGACTTTTCACTTGGGTTGAGAATGATCCTTTTTCTTTAAAAATACATTGTCTGTCATTGCCCCCCCACCCCTTGTATATACGTGGAAAATATTTCACCCTGTAGTGTGAGAGTTTAACAGGACTTCCCTCCCTGGCATGGGAAGGAGGGCAGGGGAGGAGGGGCCGGGGAGAGGGGGCTATGGGAGCAGCTCCAGCAAGGCCTGTGGGGACCTCCATGCTGTCAGCTGTGGTTGGCCTCAAACGAAGCCTTCTCCTTTTTGGTGGTTTGTCCAACAGACTAGAAGCACCTTAAGGGCTAGGTGGTGTCTGCTTGGCCCACCCTCTGCCTCAGTTACGGTGCTGGGCAAGGCTGCCTTGTCCATCTTCCCCCCACTAGCTTGGAAGCTCCACAAGGGCAACAAAGCAACCTGCCTGCCTTGTTGTCTGTTGTATCTACGTGCCTGTCGGATAGTGGGGGCTCATCACGTACTTGCTGAATGGATGAATGAATGAAGCGGGCAGTGTGCTATGTTGCATTTGCAGAAGGCTTCCCCAGGAGTCGGGTGACCTGGAGCAATTTCCAGCTCGGTTCAAGACTTGCTGTGTCACCTTGGGCAAATAGCTTCCTATCTTTGGGCCTCAGTCTCCCCCTCTGTAAAAAGCCTTAGAATGGTAGACGGCCAGGTCTGGGAGGGGTCATAGAAGATGGGAAGGCTGTCAGGGCCAGAGGAAGGTGGGACCAGGGAGTGGTGGCCTGAGGTGGCCTGGGAGGGAGCTGGGAGTCCCCCAGTCCTGCTATGTGTGGGGGACATTGTGGGCTTAAGGAAGGCACTTGGGGGCTCATGGCCTCCTCACCCTGGGAGGTGGACCGAGGAGGTCTAGGTGGCGGGGCAAGGTCTTAGAGCTGCTGAAGAGCACACTGGGGTGGGGTGATGGCAGCTGCCCAGCAGCACACACAGACGCTTACGTTGTGACTGGACTTCACAGTGTGCAAACTGGGGGCTCGTGCTGTCCTCACAGCCCTCTGGAAGGCATGATTAACTCTGCCACTTTATAGGAGGGAAATTCTTGCTTAGAAAGGCTAAGGGACTTGCCCAAGTTCACTCAGCTGGCAGGTACCCGAGTGGGAACTCCAGCCAGCTGTCCCTTCCAACCCAGAGCCCTGCCCAGCATGGAACGCCACTGCACAGGCTGGGCCCTTCTGGGGCATGGTGGGCTCAGGGCCTCAGGAAACTTGGAGTTTATCTGGGGTCTGGGAGTCTCAATTCTTCGTTTGCTAGGTGGGATCATAGCACCTGTCCCCCATGCACTGTGGGGGGCAAGGGTGTTCCTGGAACAAGATGACAGACACCCACAGCACCGCATGTGGTGCTAGGGCTCATTTTGCTGGCCATTAAGCAGGGCGTCACCCCTGTGGCCGCAGGTCCTGGCCAATGCTATTGTGACCATGGGAAGTGAGCCCTACCCAGGCCTTAGCACCCCTGTTCCTACGATGCGCCTTCCCCACCCTGCGCCCTGCTCAGCACCCTGCCTGCCTGTCCCCATCCCTCCCCAGGCTTCTGCTGGCCCCGGCTCCTGCCTCTCCCCCAAATAATTGAAACCACAGCATTTGTGTTGCTGTTTTTTTCCTTTCTTTCAGTTTATTTTTTCCTTTTCCCTTTTATCTCACTCCCCAGTCTCATTACCCTCCCCACAGGCAACGGTTCAAATGTACTTACTGTGAATGTGTTGCTTGCATATGTTCTTGCAAATGTGTATTTTGTCTGGATATATGCATATAGATTTAATTTATGTAAATGATATTGTGCTATATGTTGTGTTTTGGCGCTTGCTTTTCTTACTCACGAGTATGCTTTAGGACCAGCTGGGCTGCTGTTTGATGTCTAGTCTGTAGCATCACATGCTATGGTGTGCAGCCACCACGTTTTACCTGCCTCCTCTCCTAGGAAGGGACCCCAGATTGTCTCCAACTCCCTTCCACCATAAACGGTGCTACATGAACATCCTCGGACATGGTGTCTTCCAGATTTATGTGGTGATGTCTGTGGGATACATGCCCAGAAGTGGAATTGCTGGATCACAGGATAGGTAGACATTCCACTAAGTACTGCCAGACTGTGCACTCGGACGGCTGTACCCATCACCGCCCTCCTAAACAGAGCATGAGATTCCTATACCTCCATATCTCTGCCACGCTTGACATTATCTACTTTTCTAATTTTTGCCAACCTAATAGGTGGCTGTAATTTCTTATTGCTTTAATTTGCATTTCTTTGACTTCTTCTTCTTCTTTTTTTTTTTTTTTTTTTGAGACAGGGTTTCACTCTGTTGCCTGGGTTAGAGTGCCGTGACGTCATCACAGCTTATACAACCTCAAACTCCTGAGCTTAAGTGATCCTCTTGCCTCAGCCTCCCCTGTAGCTGGGAGCCACCACACCCAGCTAAGTTTTTATTTTTTGTGGAAACGGGGTCTCTGTATTGCCCAGGTTGGTCTCGAACTCCTGGCCTCAAGTGATCCTCCTGCCTCAGCCTCCCAAAGTGCTAGGATTCCAGGTGTGAGCCACCATGCCCGGCTGCATTTCTTTGATTTCTAGTGAGTCTGAGTATCTTAGGCTTGGCAGCCTTTTGGGTTTACTTTCCTGTGAATTGCCTGCTTACGCCCTTTGCCCAGTTTTCTTTTGTAGTTGCTGTCTTTGTTCTCGTTGATTTGCAGGGTTGCTTGGGTACTCTAGAAATGCAAATGTGTATAGTTAAATATTCAATATGTCCCAGGTTTTAATTCCTTGTTGAATTGTGATATTGCAAATATCTTCTTCCATTCACTCTCTCTTCAATTTATTCAACAGAGATAAAACTTTTAATATAAATTCATTGATCTTTAGCTTTGTTTGTGCTTTTGAAGTTTTGTTGAAGAAGTTAGTCACCATCCTGAGGCTGCCAAGGTCTACATTTTCTTCTGTTAACTTAATTGTTTTACCTTTGTGAGTTGGATCTTTAATCCATCCTGAGCCTACCTCGTATGTGGTGTCAAGCAGGGATCAAGTTTTATTTTTTCCATGTAATGAGCCAACTTTCCTAACATATCTAGTAAACAGTCTGTTCTTTTCCATTGATTTGTGGGGCTACCTTTATCACGGGTTAATTTCCCACGTAGCCAGGGGTCTGTCTCTGAGCTCTGTTCTGTTCCAAATATTTCTCTGCTCTTGCATCAAAACCACATTAAAAAAAACCCCTATAGTGTTTAGTATGTCTTAGTATCTGGTGAGGCGAATCCTTTCTCTTCTTCTTTTTAAAGGTTGACATAGCTATTCATGGATCTCTCTTTTTTATCAACTTTAGGGAAGGTTTATTGAGTTCCTGGAGAGAAAACACCCATTAGAATCTTGATTGGAATTGGATTGGTCTTATAGATTAATTTGGGGAGAATTAATAATCTTTATAATATTTGTCCCAGTCAAGAGCCTGAACTGTCTCTCCATTTACCAGATCATTTCTCTATGCTTTATTAGTTTAAAGTTTTGTTTTGTTTTTCCCAGAGAGGTATTGTGTATTCTTGGTCAATTCCTAGACACTTTGTAGTTTCATTGCTATTCTAAAAGATATCTTGTTTTTGACTATTTTTCTAATTGCTTTATTGCTGGTATAGAGCAAAGCTCTATATTTTTGTGGGCTGATCTTGTATCTGGCAACCTTGCTCAACTCTCTTGTGTGTTCTAATTATTTATTTTTTGATTTTTTTTGCTCTCTCTAGGGAGATAATTCTATCATCTGCAAATAATACCAGCTTTCTCAGTTTATGCTTGGGTCACTGTCATGTGTTTTGAGCTCGAATGTTCCATTTGACTTTTCAGGGGGGTTTCACTGGCACTCGCATTTGTTTGTTGGTCCTTCACCATGTCTTCTGGGCGTACAAGTCAGGGACAAATGATAAAACTCTTGGTTTAAGCAGTGACCCACGGCAGAGCTGGAATTGGGACAGGGCTTTATCAAGGCCTCCCGAGCCTCTCTGGGGTATGCTGGGACCCAAGATGGAGTGTAGTTCCAGAAGTTTCCAGAGCACTAGAGGAGGACAGGGACCCCCAGATTGTCTTCTGGGGGACAGTGGCAGCTCTGTGTGCCTTTCTTGCCCTGTGGCAGGCTGTGTGTGGGGTCACAGTGAAGGGGGCTGAGGAGTCTGAGGCTCAGGAACATCCCGCATGCCATAGCTCCTGCTCTTGCCTGCCCTTCCCCCAGCTTCCTAGGTGGTCAGCTCTGTGTTCCGGAATAACTGTTGATCAGATTCAATCTTGCTTCAGTGACAGACACCTTAATTCCCATGGTGGCTCTGTCTACCACCCAGATTCAGGGTGGAGGTCCCATGGGTTCGAAGTGGGCTGTAAAAGGTGGTCTGTGCTCCTGGAGCTGGAAGGGAGGTGAGATGATGGGGCCGTGGCCTGTCCTTACCTGCCACTACTGCAGGTCTCTACCCCTGAGTTCCACCATCGGTCCTTCCGCAGCTGCCAGCCCGGCCTGGCCAGAGGGAGGATGCTCACTCACCCAGAAGCCAGCATGCAACGGTCTCTTAGACGAGGGGCGTCGTGTTAGAAGTTCTCAAAGGGTAGCATCTGTGCAGGCCAAATGGAGCAGTCAAGAAAGCCTTTGTTGAAGGGGTCCTAGAAGGATGGGGAGGAGCTGGAGGTGGGGGGTGGTGGGGGGCAGGGTGGGCCCGCCTGCCCAGGCCTCAGCATGTCCATGCGGGAGGTGTGGAGGGTGGCTTCCCTGCATTGCTGTGCCCTTGTTTCACCTTCCCAGGGCTTCTCAGCAGGAGGGGAAGGGGAGGGACTCCCAGAGTATGCACTGTGAGGATATGGCCCCCAGAGGCTACGTGGCACCTAGCAGACGGGGGGAAGAGCTGGGCCCTGAGCTTTTCTAGGTAGAGCTCTTCTCTTGAGTCCGTTGCAGTAGTCTGGGGCAAAGACGGCTCAGGCAAGCCACATACAGGGAGTTTGGGTGGGGATCTAGATGACTGCAGAGGTCCCTGAAGCCCTATATATGGCCCCATAGATTGCTGGCTGGGTCTCAGGCTATAAGGGCTGGAGGAGGAGTCTGTCTGGAGATGCTGCTTTGGTGGGAGTTGGGGTCCGGCTTATGCCCCCCAGCCCTGCCCTGAAGTAAGTGTTCCCTGGAACTCTGCATTCCTCAGCTCCTGGAGTCGGGAGTGTAGGATTGGTCTCTCTCTGTCGCATACACACACTCATTCACTGGCTGGCCTTGCAAGCTCTCCTACTCTGTCCCTGGGGCCTGCAAAGTCCCTGGCCTTCCCTAAGCCCCGTGCTGCCCATGAGAGCTGTGTTAGTGACACGGTGGCCCCCGGCCAGGAGCAGCTCCCGCTGCATCTTCCTGTCGCCGCCACCAGGCTAAATATAACCTGACACTGCACAGCCCTGGGCTGCTGCTCCGGAGACAGCCTCTCTGCCTGGGGGTGGACAGGCCGACTGCAGCCCCAGCCTCCTGCCCTCGGAGTGACTTTGGGCCCATCCAGGGCACAGCTCTTCTTGTTCAGAGCGAGGTGGGGAGGATGGCTGCTTCCCCGAGGTCACCTTCCCTGCAGGCACCCGGCTCCTCACCTCGTTAGAGCTCTGGATGCTTCCACAAGGCCATCTGTCATCTCATCTGGCACCCAGGGCAGGAGTCACTTGTCCCTGCAGTACCCACAGGGAGTCCGAAGCTCAGAGAGGTGGGTGACCTACCCACAGCCACAGCGAACGACAGGGAGAGCAGGAGCCCAGGTTTGACGTCTGGGCAGAGCAGCTCAGAGCCGGGGCTCCTCTACCTGTCCGGCGTATCCTCTTTCTGTCTGGCCCCATGCACTGAATGGGGGCCCGTTGAATACTTGGCCACAGGAGGGCCAGTGCCAGCCTATACTGTAGGTCACGTTGGCCCAAATGCTGACGTGCATTTATGTACTCAGTGGTTTCGTGGGGTGATGAAGAGCCCCCTGTCAAGGAGCCTTGATGGCACCAGATTTACAGATGTGTACACAAAGACTCTGACCTGAGGAACTTGCCCAAGGCCACTCAGGGTCATCTGCAGCCTCCTTCTTCTGCCTGGCACTGCCGTGAGAGATAAGGTCTGTCCCGTGAGAGATAAGGAGCCAAGTGTGGCTCCTGCCTGGGGCCTGGCCTAGGCCAGCGGTATCCAGAGGTGGGAAATTAGGTTCGGGACAGTGGGTGGAGCCCCTGACTCCTGAGCGGGTTGGGATGCTGGGCAGGGACAGTGATGCCTCCCCCACGGCCTGTGGACTGCTGGGTATGGGTTAGCACTGAATGAAAGCAAGCTGGGTGTTGTGTTCTGACCTTCTCTGGGGCCAGGATGCACCGTACCTGCTGCACCTGGTATCCAGGACTGGTTCTGCCCCACCCCTCCCTGCCCTCTTCAGTGCCCTACAGTGCCCTGCAGTGAGCCGCGTGGCCTCTGTGGGCCTGCTGGGTGACTGGCTGGCAAAAGGCACGGGGGGTTTAGGAGCCATGGCGTCTGTACGCGGATGGTGCCACCCATGACTGCCTCCCCTTTCCTTGTCTCCATCCCCACAGGGGCCTGGGAGGCAGGCCTGGGCCGGCAGGGGGGCCTCCTCACCCAAAGCCAGGTCTCTTCAGCTGGCGCTGGGCCTGGGGTGGGGCGGGCAGGGTGTGTTTTGGGATCAGCTACATAGGCCAGGCAAGCCCGGGGCCTCTGCATTCTAAGACCCTCCACCCTTGTCTGCTTCCCTTCCGTCTCGAGTTATGGGGACCTCTTTGAGCCAGGCTCTGAGCTTCACATGTATCGTGTCATCTCATTACAGCCCTGTGGAGTGGGCACGCTCCCCTGCCTTGACGATGAGTGCCCTGGGGCCCAGGGAGGCTCAGTGACTAGCCCAAAGTCATTCTAACGCAATGCGCAGAGGCCACCTGACTCCACAGCCCATGCCCCCTCCCTTCAAGGCCGGGAATCCCACACTCCGCTGCCCCGCCAGACTGTCCCGCCACCCCCTCCTTCCCCGAGCGCTCCTGACGCGGCTGGCTCAGGAGTGTGGGCTGCGCCTGCCACAGAGTGGCTCTCAGCGGAACTGCAGCGTCGCCGGCTGCGCGCTGCGCCCTTCACGAGGCCAGCCTCTGCCCGGGGGCCAAGAGGGACGGTGGGTGGAGGGTTGGGCTGGGGTCTGGGGGTAGGTGGGAAATGGGGCAAGTGTGTGCCTGGACCAGCCCAGATGCTGGCTTTCAACATGTCTTCTCTGCTGGAAGCTGAGTGGCGTCAGGGCCCCAGCCACCCACAAGCTGGTATTTGCTCTGTGCTCTGCCCAGCTCCGCTGTCTTCATCCTGCCCCTGGCCAGCTGACTTCCCTGGCCCTCAGGGATCCCCAATACCTGTCGTCCCAGTGGTGGGACGGGGTCTGGCTGGCAGGTCTGGCTGAAGAGCTGGGGATGGGTGATGTGGCGGCTCGTGGAAAAGGTGGCCAACCTGGCAGGGGGCGGAGGGCAGTGCCTCAGAGAGCCGGGCCCACGTGGAGCCGCAGCTTTCCTTCCTTCCACATCTCTGTGAAACCAGCTGGACCCCGCTTCCCAGCCATGAGGCAGGGCTCCAGTTCATATTTTTGGAATAACCAGGCCTTTGACAGGGTTATTTGAAAGGAAAAATTTCTTGAATGTCCACAAAGGGAGAGGCCAAGGGGACTCGTGTGTGTGTGTGTGTGTGTGTGTGTGTGTGTGTGTGTGTCTGTGTCTCTAGGCATGGGGAGTGGGTCTGTGCTGCCAGGTGCCTTATACCTGGAGTTTCCGCCACCTGGGTGGGGGATTTTGAGATGCCAGGGTTGTGGGGCAGCAATTTGAGGTGTCAGGGTCCTGGGCTGGGTGGGCTTCAGAATGCAGCTCTGGCCTGTCTTGCTGAGTAGCTTGAACTGAAGTGGGGATGGGGTGTTGAGGGCTCAAACTCAGAATTTTTGGGGCCCTGTGTTGGGGACAGACTTCCCAAGCCATCCTTGGAGTTGAGGTCATCTTGGTTCCAGACTCTAGACTTGCTGATACGAGTTTCCTGGTGAGGAATGACGTTCGAGGGCCTATATCGCTGGGATCCCTTGGGTGGGTGCTGGGGTCTCTGAGGCTAAGGTTCCCTGTCTCCAGCCTCTCCTTAGTCCTGTGGAGGCTAGGCCCTGCTCAGGCCGCTGCCGGCCATCACCATATTAGGACATAAACTCCAGGCGGGCTGTCTGGGTGCCAAATGGTCTCCAGCTGAGCCCGGCCCCCTGCAGCTCCCAACACCACAGCTGTGTGTCAGAGGCCGGAGGTCAGGGGACAAGAATGGCTGCTGGAGGGAGACCCAGACAGAGTGCCCAAGCTCAGGGCCCTGGGCCAGAGCGGGAGGGCCTGGGATGCTGTGAGTGGAAGGGCTGCGGGTGGGGCGGAGAATTCCTGGCCATCCCCTCCCCGTCCAGCCCCTCACCTCAGTGCCAGCCTGTTTAAGCTGGTTTCAGAGGACCTCAGTCCACAAGATGAACCCTGCAGCTGTTAGAATCGCTGATCTGCTGTGATCTCTCAGCCCCCTCCCCAGCACATCTGCCCTGAGCTGGGCCAGCCTCTCCCAGGTCAGGCCCTTCCCACCCACCTGCACCTGCTCCGGGGATGCTCCCCCACCTCCCCTGCCCGCAGCTCCTCTGGCCTCTCTGGCAGGCAGCAAGTGTCCGGGCGCCACCCCTCTAGGTGGCTGGCCTCTCCCTGACTCAGATCACCACCGCCATCCCCTGCTGTGGGTTTGAGAGCTGGAGTTGGGGTGCGGGGGACATGCAGAGGGAAGGAGACCAGCCCAAGGAGGCTCTGGGAGGTAGAAAGGTGAGGAGGAAGGACATGTGAGGCTGGGTTGCCAGGGGCCACATGGGGCCATGTGGGGCCACATGGTTCATCGCCCTGTGCCTGCTTCTCATCCATGACTGCCCTGTCACTGGCGCCGCTGGCCAGCGCTGGCTCCCAGGGTACATTATTCTAGGCAGTAGGTCCTTCAGTGGGGACGTGGACACTGGGAAGCAGAGAAGACAGGTGAGGGATGGGGGAAGAAGAGACAAGGAAAGAGTCTCCTCTCCCCCAGGAAGAATGGGAGATGGGGAACACGCCTGAGTCCCCATGGGGTCATGGAGGAGGGGGAGCAGGATGTCATTGTGCCTTCTTGTTTCATCAAGGACTTCCAAGGGTTGGGTTTTCTGGGCCTTAGGTGGAACTGAGAGCTTGACCTAAAGAGAGCGGTCTCCTTCAGAAATCAGCGTGGAGAGGGGGTGGGGGCCCATGTGCTGGACAGGGTGCCAGGATGGAATGAGGACAGGCCTGGTGGATGAACTCACCTGGTATAGGGGCTTTGGTGGACAGAGAGAGGGAAAAGATCAAGGACCAGGAGAAAGACGAGAGATGGAGATGAAAGATCTAGAAGCAGTTCATCTTAGACTCTTTGGTGAAGGATCAGTTTTCTTTAATTCTAATATGTCATAGACTGGTACTTTTGTGAAATACAAGAGCACGTGCTTGGATATTGTGGCACTGCCAAATTGCTGCAAAGGTTTCGAAACTCTTGCTCTCAATGTCTGTACTTATCTTGTGGGCTGACACAAAGGCTGGGTGCTACTCTAGAAAGAATGGAGACAGAGAGACAGACAGCAGCAGCCAGCTGCCTATGATGTGTTGTATATGCCGGGCCTTGCCCTATAGCTAAGCACTTAGCATGTGTCAGCTCAGTTCATCTTTACAACTCGTGAGAAAAGGATTGTTATCATTCCCAACTCATAGATGAGGAAAATGAGGCACAGGAATGCTAAATAATTTAAGAAAAATGCATAAATGACTAAGCAGAGCTGGGATCTGAACCCAGAGATTCTGGGCTTAAAGTCCATGGGCTTTAAGCACCACTGCACTGCCTCTTGTGCAGGAAGAGCAAAGCCACATTAGGGGATAGGGAAAAGGAGATGAAAACATGGAGGGAGAAGGGATCATAAGCCAGTATGAGAACATGCATGTGGGAAAGGGGGCCAGAGAAATAGGATCCGCAGAGAGAGGGAAGGGGCCTCCACAAGCCCCAAGCTGGAGCAGACAGATCGAGGGAAGACCTGCGACGGCAGTCACAGCTGGATGAGGGGACAGGCAGGAGACCCTGGAGAGGAGGGCAGAGAACGGTTTGTGGGGGCCGTGGCGGGAAGCAAAAGTGAACAGGCCCTTATGGGTTCTGGGGTCCATCCTGCCTGGCTTTCAGCTCTGCCCACCGAGGGGGCACTGGTGCGACAGTGGCTGTACCCTCCCCACTCTGTAGGGAGCTGCTTCCTGTGTCTGGTGGACGTGGTGCCCGTGAAGAATGAGGATGGAGCTGTCATCATGTTCATCCTCAACTTCGAGGTGGTGATGGAGAAGGACATGGTGGGGTCCCCGGCTCATGACACCAATCACCGGGGGCCCCCCACCAGCTGGCTGGCCTCAGGTAAGTGCAGCCACACCCTCGGGCTGGCTCAGGGGTACATGGTTTCACTTCCCTGGGGCCTCGAGCTGCCCAAGGTCAATGCTTTGCAGGAAGAGAGGATGTAGCAGTGGGGAGAGTACACCAGGGATGTGGCCTGGTCCCACCAGGAGGGACAGACAGCAGTGGAGTGACAGGAGTCAGGCTGTGAAGTCTTTGGGGTGGCATAGCACCTGTTTTCCTAGCCTCACCTGCTTGGGTCCCCCACAGCATCCCCTGGGTGTGGGCCTGTCTCCGGCCTCCCTTGAGCAGCCCAGGATGGGAAACTCACCCTTCCCCGAGGGCCTGGGCCACCTGGGAGTGGCTCCCTCTGCTTGTTGGAAAGTTCTGTCTCATGGACTCAACTCTCTGTGTAGTTTCTGTCCTCTGGTCCTTGTTTCTGGCCTGGCCAAGTTCCCCACTGGTCTTAGCTGACCGAGGGAGGGTATGAGGGACGCTCCGGGTGGCTGGAGACACAGAGGCCTCCCCTCTCCCGCGTGCTGATGCCAAGCCTCACGTCCCCCCTCCCCAGGATGGCCTCTTTGGTTTAATTTTAATTTTTCCCTCAGAGTCATGACAAAAGCTTTCACCTCTTGGTTTCTCAAGCTCTAAAATGACGTTACTAACACTGTCCCCACCTGTCCTACAGATGCCATCCGGCAGGTGGCAGGGTGTGGGAGGAAGCATTAGTCACTCATTCCCCGCCCCCCCCTCCGCAGGCCCCTCCTGTGTGACCTCTAGCAGGTTACACCAGCCTTTATGCCTAAATTTCCTCGTGCCTAAAATGGGGAGGATGGTACACACCAGCAGGTGTGAGAATCAGGGATGATTTATGTAGAGCCAGTTTGTTGTGATCAGAGTCTTAGATAAAATTTATTTTACAATGTTTTTTGAGAATTGAGTTCAAAAAATTGTGCATGGGTGGGGTGGAGGGGTGCTGGCTGTCAGGAGTCCCCGGTTCCCCCGTTTCTGGCCCGGTGGCTGGGGCTCCGGCCCTTAGGCCTCGCCCCCTCCTGGCTGCCCGGTCCAAAAGGCCAGACGCGTCCCCTCTCCCGCAGGCCGCGCCAAGACCTTCCGCCTGAAGCTGCCCGCGCTGCTGGCGCTGACGGCCCGGGAGTCGTCGGTGAGGGCGGGCGGTGCAGGCGGTGCGGGCGCCCCGGGGGCCGTGGTGGTGGACGTGGACCTGACGCCCGCGGCGCCGAGCAGCGAGTCGCTGGTCCTGGACGAGGTGAAGGCCATGGACAACCACGTGGCGGGGCTCGGGCCGGCCGAGGAGCGGCGCGCGCTGGTGGGCCCCCGCTCCCCGCCTGCCAGCGCGCCCGGCCAGCACCCGTCGCCCCGGGCGCACAGCCTCAACCCTGAGGCCTCGGGCTCCAGCTGCAGCCTGGCCCGGACACGCTCCAGAGAGAGCTGCGCCAGCGTGCGCCGGGCCTCGTCCGCGGACGACATCGAGGCCATGCGCGCTGGGGCGCTGCCCCCGCCGCCGCCGCGCCACGCCAGCACCGGTGAGGGGCCCCCAGTGCCGGCGGGAACTGTCCCTCCCAGCCTCAGCCTCCTCCCCTACCCCGACCAGGCCTGCCCCCTGCCAGGTCCTCAGCTTCTGACCTTTCCGCCAGCGTGGGTGCCTGGGAGATGGAAATCCCATTAAGCGCTTATTTAATCCCATTAAGTGCCCTTTTACGCTATTAAATGTCCATTCATCCCATTACATTCTCCCACTCCTAGAGCCCTGGCTGGCCCATGGAGCTGACTGTCCCAAGACGTCCTCGAGCAGGGATGGCTCTGGGGACTGTGAAGGGAACCTGGCACCACCTGGCCCTCTGGCAGGGTCCGATTGTCCTTGAGCAGTCCCTTCTTCCTCCTCATCTTCTCCTAGTTGCATCATGGCGTGCTTCCGTAGAGTGGGCAGGGGTCTGGCCCCACTGGTTTCTCTGTGACCGCCCCAGTCCCCTGTGCTGACCTCACTGATGCGCTGTGCCCTGTGGCTCCAGCCTGTGCAGGGCCTGACCACCCTTAGGCCCTGGCCTGCTGACCTGACCCCGCCTTGCCTCTCTACCCAGGGGCCATGCACCCCCTGCGTAGCGGCCTGCTTAACTCCACCTCAGACTCGGACCTCGTGCGCTACCGCACCATTAGCAAGATTCCCCAAATCACCCTCAACTTTGTGGACCTCAAGGGCGACCCCTTCCTGGCTTCGCCCACCAGTGACCGGGAAATCATAGCACCCAAGATAAAGGATCGGACCCACAATGTCACCGAGAAGGTCACCCAGGTAGGTGCCCAGTGGGCCTGGCTCTCCCCTCACCTTGGCGGAGCTTGGAGGGTTGGGGGTAGGAGTGCACTGTGGTACAGAGGTGGGGTGGAAGGGGCAGCCAGTGAAAGCCTCCTCAGGGTGGGCAGACTAGGGCTAGGGTGGGGGAATTGAACCCTCTGAGAGGTCCGGGAGAGAGGGGACTGGGAGGTGCTGGGAGCAGGCAGATGCAGAGGATGGGTGGATGACGACAGGGCAGTTGAGGCAGGGGACATGAGAAGGGGCCAGGCAGCTTCAGGGACACGAGGGCCTGGTCACAGGGTGTGTGTGAGGGCAGTACTATAGGGCAAGCCAACAGGAGGAGGCTTCAAATTAGCAGAGGCCACAGAGGTCAGGTCAGGAGGGTCCTGCTGCTTCTAGGCCAGGTGATGAGCCCACCTGGGCAGAGGGTAGGCACCTGGTACTACGAGGATGGCCAGGATGGCCTGGAGGTATCTCAAAGCATGAGAGTTTCCTTCTCATGTCGGGAGAGAGGGGCAGTGGCGGTCCAAAGACATGGAGAGGTCAACTCCCTGAATCCTGGACCAGGGACTGCCAGCCTTTGGGGACATTGGCCAACACCATATTGTGGCAGGGCCAGTCTGGTCTTCTGTCCCCTCCTAGGCTTGGAGTTTTCTTTGTGGCAAGATGGTCC
>RJWJ010004924.1:0-45000 GCA_004363605.1 Indri indri
TCAAGATGTAATTCAAGTGTTACCTCCTCAGGAAATCTCTCCCTGACTACCTAATTCAGGTCCTCTTATGCTGAGCTGAAGTACTCTTGGGCAAGATACTGTCATTGGCCTGCTTATTATAATTGCTGGAATTTTTTTTTCTGATTTAACCATGAGATTGTGATCTTTTCATCAGAAAAGAGACTCTGGCTTGTTTATCTCCCTATCCCTAGTACTGAGCAGAGTGGTAATTATGATAGTCTGGCACTAAAAACTTTCTATTAAGTAAGTAAATGAATGGATGGGTGGTAGCTATGTTGATGAGTAAATAATATATAATATGTTCATTTGGGAGGATAGCTAGGATTCTTTATTTCTTTAAAGAAAAAGTATGAGGGTGTTATCCTTGGGAACTTGCTGCTACTGTTTCTTACATTCATTCTGACAAATAGGAAGTAATATATCTGGGTGATGAAAATATACTGTGAGAGAGAGTCAACGGAACATGAATGAACCGAGACTAAATAATTAGCTTAGGGGCTCTGGGAGATGAATGTTCAATACACTCAATTGCTTAGTCATTCTTTTTTCATTGTCATTTATCATTGACATTCCTGTATCTGGTAGATATTACCAACGCAAAGAAAAAGAGACAGGCATTGTGGCATACTCAATGTAAAAAGCATATCTTGAGCTCATGTTACTGTCTCAGCAAAAGCATTTTCAGATAGTGTATATTCTGCAACAAGGATGCTCCCCTAAACCATAAAGCCTCATTTTTCTTGGGCAGGATGCCAGTTTGACTTGAGCCATAGTGGAAATCTGTAGCACTGAAAGTTATTCAGGGCATTGTCCCTGAGTGTCCTACCTGCTATTTGCTGGGCTTGCATGACATTACACTAGGGCATTCCAGAGAACAGAAATATTACAGCTGGCCTATAGCCTAGAAGATGACTTATTCATAATAATATTTCAAGGGGACCTTATTTTGCCAGATAATATAAAGAAACATATGACCAACCATTTTCTAAGTGATAACTTCTCTCAGAGCTTTGATATCTAGCAGCCTTTAGGTAGAAATTCTCTTTAAGAAATCGCTTTAGTAAATGTTCTAGGATATCAGAAACTAAATATTATGGTATAAAACAGAATTAAATGCTAAATTAATAATGCCAAAAGTGTATAAAATCTCACAGCAATCTAAGTGAGCATCTCGAGGCAAGAATAACAAAGGAAAAAGCAGAAAGTGTATGAAGGTGAAAAATAGATCAATTCATAAGGGGGAAGCCATTGCCCCAGGATTTTCCTTTTTTATCATTGGGATGGATTTTTTTTAAGTCCCGAAAGCCATTTCATGAGGGAATACTCCCAATAACATTTGAGAAAAGAAAAAATTATCCCAATTCCAGCTGTGGATTAATTACTGTACTTTTGGTCCATAATATTTGAAGCATCAATTATCTCTTTTGTGAGAAAAAGAGTGAATTTATGACCCATGACAGCAAAGACAATCGTTTTCCTTTCACAGCCATCTGCACAATTTATTCCCCTTACTGGATCCTTTAATTGTACTTTTTAATCAAACGTTTTAACCCTTCAATTCTCTCAAGTCCCCGTTCTCTTTCTCACTCCCACCTTCCCTGCCCCAGTGGGCAATCAATAACCACTACTGTGTGTGCCTTTCCTTTGTAAAAACATTAATGCTAAAAATCTCCACGTAAGAAGTTCTGATTATCGTGCCCTGCAGGAGGCCTTTCCTGTTTCCCTTCCTCTCACAAAACATCCTCTAAGTAACTTATGCTAATTTACTATAACTGAAAATACAAAACTTCAAATTGTACTTTACAAAAAAGAATTTCATCATTGTCCAAAGCTAAAAAACAGTGTTGTTATGAAGTTTCTTTAAGAATTAATCTTTTCAAATAAGCATTATGCTCATAATGTTAAATTATAAATAATTTAGTGATTTGGGAACTTCCTATAATACTAATGTGATTAATAGTTAAAATCCTGTTCATGTAGTTTTTTTGAGTTTTTTCCCCCAAAATAATTAGATGAAGAAACATGTTTCAAAGTGGATTATACACATTCCAGGGCATCTTCAGCCAATGCATTGAGATGTAGGAACAAAATCGTGGAACTTCTCTTTCTACACATTCTTTAATTTTAAAAAAGTGCATTTTAAATTTATTCTTAATGTACAAACTGGCACTCATTTCTTCACTTGGTCTATTCATCTACAAATGATATCTGCATAATTCTGAAGCAAACATGAAAATAACCCTTAACTATGAATACGATTAATTTTATACAAACAAGACCTTTAAGTAGTAAAATCTTTATAAAACTTTTTAATATGATCTAATGTGACTATGAAAATATTTTGCAGCTCATGAATTTTCATAAGCTAACTCACAGGAAAAAGCTTAGAAGGGTTGTTGAATTTAGATAAGGTAATTTTTTTTCTTTTGCAAAAAGACAATAGTTTCTATTTCCTGACCTTTACTGTAGCAAGTGGGTAGGAATCTATTTAAAATGCACTTAATTTGTCCCTGTAAGGTAAAGGGACATATCTCTGTGTCACAAAATGTTAAAGTAAAATTTTCAAAATTATAGAAAAATATTCCATCACTAATGGTATAGTGAAAACAAAGAGCTCTCTTATTACTTTAGTAAACAAAATTTTAAGAAGTATTTTTGAACTAGTATTTACTTGACTTTATTTTTTAAGATTAATATTTTATGTATATTTTTAATAAATATGAAAATAACATTTTAAATGGATAGATAACAAGGGGGTAATTATTTTTGATAAAGTTATATAATCACAAAATGTGGCGAAAAATCTAACTGGAAGAATTATAAAGTAATGAAAAAACTATAATATTTATCAACTCTAAATCTGCCCTTTTTCATATATGAAAACTGTGGCATGGAGGGTCAATTCACCAACCCAACTCCACACTTCTTAAGTCCAGGCTGGTCTGAACGAAAGTATTTGGACATCTAAACCTGTTTAAACTCCAAATGCCACCCGTGAGCCTCTCCATGTGACTTTTCTTCCTTTCTAACCTTATCACTTAATATTCTAGGCATTCTGAACTGTTCGAATTATCTGGTATGCTCCATGAATTCTCTTCCCATATATTTACATCTGCCCTTTTGTTTTTTTCTGATCTCATTTGCCCTTCTCCAAAATCCTTGCTGTTCTTTTTAATTCATCCTTCAAAGACTCAGCTCAGGCATCAACACTTTCAGAACATTAAAGTATCTAAATGATGATAAAATTAAATGAAACTTTAGCAGTATTTTCTAAACTCTCATTCTATAAACAAATAAAGACCCAGATAAGTGATGCATCCAACATCACTCAGTATCCTAGTACCATAAGCGAGGGATTTTTCTACAGCCCCTCCATAATTTCCAACTGTGATAATATTGGCAAGCGATAAAAGATTACTGTTTTATATCTGGTTACTCATTACAAATGCTTTAACATTATTTGTACCTAAAATTAATTACAGAAGAGAAAATAAATTAGATTGTTTTCCACTTAGCTATTAAAGTATCAATAATAAGATATAATTTATTTTCATAAGTTATTAAATGTTTCTTACAGCATTTTTAAAATGGTGATTTATATCTTTCCTATTGTTAATATTATAAGGGTGCAAAGCAAAGATAATGAAAGGATATATGTACTAATGCAGGGTAAACCTGAATAAATACAAGGGCATTTTATAAATTAATTTGGGCTTAATTTACCCATCATAAGGTTAGTTTTCTTCTATTGAGCAGATCAGAAACATTTTTACTGGTTAGGGTTTTGCAATGGAATATTTCAAAATGCAATTATATCTTAGAGTTAGATTTGCCAAGATGAGAAAACTTCTAGTTTTAAGTTCCAGGTAGATAAGTGTGGTCTTTTCAACTCTACTTTCTTCTGCTTCCTCTGTAATTGTTAGTAAGTTGGAGTTTGATCCCGCATAGGTTACACTAGTAATTTGATTAAAACATGACCTTTGTGAAAGTTCCAATTTAATGTTTTACTTTGTTAGGTAAATGTAGTTTAAAATTCTCATTTTAAGAATAATAATTGTTGGATAGTAAGCACAGCATTTTAGCCACACAATAGTATTGTGCTTAGGTGTGATTTTTATCCATATACTTGAACTCAACTTATTTCAAAACTCTCCTTTTTCTTCAATATCTAAAATGTAATCTCATCTTAATTTTTTAGGTAGCTAAAAAATTCGGCTCAGTTCTTAGGTTAGACACTTACATAACTATTCAGCCAATTATGGATCTTTCTCAAGAATCTTCTCTCTTTTTTTTACCTTTTCCCCAGAGTAACCTACAGTTTGATGGATGGGGAGGTAGGGTGGCTTATTTATTGACCTGGCATCATGGGAAAATTCTTTTTGCCATTGTTTTTTTATCTTCACTGGCCTCTACCGAGAGTAACTTCATCTACTTGGTCTTCATCATTGTGTGCTGGCATCTACTGCTGATGTTAATGACCCTCCCATGACCTCTGGTATCCAGGTCTATGCCTCACTGTGCGGCCACGTATCCTTGTTCTGTTCACTAGTTCTCAGCCAATGCTGCCCTCTCTAACTGAGCCCAGGAAACTTTCACAGACACTCTCACATATTGATGGGATACAAGGGCCTTCTGAATCTGCCTTTGGGCCCATTCTCTTTGGCTTCTCCCTTAAAATTTTTAGCATAGTCACTCAGGGTTTAGTCTGGACATGGGATTACTTTGAAAGAGTCTAATTTCTCCATGCTACAAGCTGGGAAGAGAGGTACAAGTGCCTCTGTTTCCATCCCCACTAAACCTACTTTCACATCCACCTTTTGCGATTCTTCTCTGGAGAGAGTGCTAGATCTCTTCTAAGCATCTGTAGTTCTAGCCATATCTCTTCCAAATCTGTCTTTCTCACTCCATCTGATTGGTTGTACTATTTTCTCCATTTACTCTGGCAGGAAAATGAGCTCTTGTATAATTCATATGTTTTATTTAAGATGTGGCTCAGGTATAATCTCTCTGCTCTGAGATCTCTAATATTTTAATTTTATGGAGTCCCAAATCCCTGCATCTACAAAAATTTTGGTATCTTCCATAGAGACTCTCTTCTATTCCAATTAACTCTATATTTAAAATATATGTTCAGATATTCAATTGGCTTTTTTGTTTTAGTCTGTGTCAATCCTTTCCCAGAAGTAATAAATGCCACTGATTTCACTGGGCAAATGGCCTTAGTATAATGAGAAAATTTTGGTTTCTGAAAAAAGAAAACCTCAGTTATTATCTCAAAATATTATTACATTAAGATAAACCTTTGATTAATTTGCAAATTTAAAGTCCTTTTGGCAAGTAAAATACATATTTTCTGGGTGGAAGCAGATTCTACCCAAATATTTTAATTATTAATATTGTTAGAAATAATGATAATGACCCTTAATCCCAAACAGTCTTTAGACCTTGTGTGTTCACATAATTAAGATAGAACATTTATAATCCTATCATAGTGAGACCTGGCTAAACCATTTATAAAATGATTGAATTAGTGGGCAAGGTTCTTAACATTTCACAGACACATTCTGATCTGCAATTTTTCTGTATCTGGGTAATAATAAGCTTGATAATGTATGCGAAAATTCTACTCTTAAAATTTTTAGAAAATACAGATCGAATCTTGTAAGCAACAAATTCTATTACAGCCAAACACTATAACATGAAACTTTCAAAAGTGTACTTATTTCAAGGGATATTAAATAGAATTGAATTCTAGTGTAGTAAAAGAACCCAATAAGTCTCCCAATACAATGATTGGATTTGAAACAAAACCAAGTCCTTTAACAGTATGAAGTTTCATCTCATGCCCCTGTCTTATGTCTACATTTTAAGATTTAAATGGAACCAGCATGACCAACTCTCCAGGTAAGTTGCTTTTAATTTTTAAAGAATATACAATGTCATTAAACTGACCTATCATTTGTGGCACACCATCAATTGATTACTCATTTCTCACATCTTTTAACAACAACAAAAAATTTTCTCTAATTTGAAAATGTTTTCCCCTGAATTGATAATCTTGCTATAGATATCAAAATTTCCCTCACAGACTCTTTGTTATATCTTTTAATAGTGTGTGGCCATCAGTTATGTTGTCTGTCTTAGTGAAAATCAATCTGAATTGGGAATGAGCTAGCTTTCTTATCATTAAGAGACCCCTTAATTAACCTGCAGCTGCTGTCAATAATGGCATTTACATTTTTTAAAGAATCTTTTATGAAATTTTACTCCTACAATTTTACTTTAAATACTTAACACTATCAAGATGACTCCTGTAACTCATCTACCTTCTTAGAGTAAATAAAAATGTGAAAATAGCCATAAGATATAGTCTTACTGTTTAAATGTGTTTCTCTCTCTTTTATCTCTCCTTAATGACTCCCTTCCTTGCTAATAACTCTACTGCATTTCCCACTCATTCTGAAACTGTCCTTTTGTTCTTGTGAATTGTTTTATCCTCATTATGAGAAAGAAGCACATTTATGAGAATCTTCATTATATTATTTTCAGTATTGAAAGTGTAAGTGGCATCCTTTGTTCTCTTCCATCTGTAACACGTGACATCACTCACGGATGCCTGCAATGCCTTTCCTAAAGTATGACTTTATTAAGACAATGCTACCAAGTGTGATTTTAGTGAGTTTAATTTTTTGAGAATTTCTTTCTTTCTACTCAACTGGGAAAATTCAAATTAAAACATTAAGTTTGTTTCTACAGTGCATAAGGCACTATGCAAATTACCAGAGGAGACACAAAAATGAGTAACACTCAGTTTTTACCCTCAGAGAGCTTACATCTGTTCTAACGGGAAGGACAAATTTAGTACAAAAGAAACAAACATCCCAACTTTTTTTAAGTAAAATGAAATAGATAATCTGATGGATCTATTAACAAGGAAACTTAGTAGAACTAAGAGGAATCAAGAAAGTTTTTATGAAAGTGATGTTTCTTACTATGGATTTTGACAGCAGGTATGGCAGGATTGCTAGTTAGTCACTTAAATCCATGTTCTTATCTTACTCCTGGGCACACATCCGGACAGTATTTCCAAACTCCCTTGCAATGAGATTTGGTTATATGACTGAGTTCTATTAATTGGATTGGAACAGAAGTAAGAAGTGTCACTTTGAGGCCTGGCCTATTAGAAAATCTCCTCTTTAATGTTTTTTCCCCTTTGCCTAACTGAAATAAAAAAGAGCCCTTCAGGGTGAGTTGGAAGTCCTATGTGGAAGACAGTAGAGCCTTCAAGCTCTGCAATGACTGTGTGAAAAAGGCCACCCAGCCAAGTCCCACCCACCGAGTCCTGCTGACAAAAGCAAGCAATTAATGTGTGTTTGAACTATGATATATACACTTGGGGTCTATATGTGACAGCAGCTAGTTTATCATAATTAATAGAGATTGGTAACATTTAAATAAGTTGCATTAGACCTGGGGATAAATGGCACTATTCTTGTAGAGGAGATAGTATTCATAAAGAATGAAACTAGAAAAATGTGACTGTTATATAAATAAGAGTCTTATATAAATGGTCCAACACTCTGATTGAACTTCAATATAGGTTATAAATAAGGAAAATGTAAAAAGATTCAAAAGAGGTATTAGGTTGATTGAGAAAGATGCTCAGCTATACCAAAGTACATATTTTTCCTACTGAAATGCCATTTTTTGCTACTGTTATAAATGTATCTTTCCATTTGCCCTTTGTTTCTAGAGTACTTATCACTAAGTGCATATGTTTTTCCAGTTTGACTGATTTTGACTGTTTTCTTTTGCATCCCTGTATCCCCTCCTTCCTTTTCCAGTTTGATTCATAATGCTAAGGCCAACAAACATAATCTAGAGAAACATTTGTAAATACTGTTTGCATGAATACCCAAAAGGTTTCCAGGATAGAACAAGAAGGTGATTAAAGGAATAGAGCCAGAATCATTCCCATTTTATTTTTCTTCCTTAATTTTTTTCTTCTCATTTTCACTTATAGGTGAAGACTAAGCTTGACCTATAAGCTTTCTTTTCTAGTTCCTAGTGAGATTTTATTTTCCTAAAAGTGTTCTTCCCATTTACATTGGAGGATCATATAAGCTTCAATGGTATTTGCATTATAAACTATTCCTCTCAATTTTCCTGCAGTAAATTATAAGTATCAATGATAAAAATATTAATTAAAACAAATATTAGCTCATTAAAGCCATACTACAATCTTACGAGATAGACACAATTATTTGCCCTATTTTACTGATGAACAAATTAAGGCTTTGAGAGAAAATTAACTTACACTAGGTTTCATATCTGATAAATAGTAGAGTCAGGTATTGAACTCAAGCAGTTAGACTACAGAACCCAAGCTTGGTTCATAAACACAACACTGTGTTAGAAACCAGTTACAAACACAATAGTCTCACTCCATGTGTGCTGCTAAAACAAAACACTGCATAAATTATAATTCTGTTGTAATTTATAAACGACAGAAATTTACTTCTTACAGGTCTAGAGGCTAGGAAGTCCAAGATCAAGGCAATAACTCTCGGTGTGTCATGACGGACTTCTTCCTACTTCCTCACATGGTGGAAGAGCAGAAAGGCAAACAGGGGCCTAGCTAGTTTCCTCTAGACCTTTTATAAGGTGCTAGCCCATTTACCACATTGGAGTCTGCATGATCTAGTCAACTCCCAAAGACCACACCTCTTAAACTATTAATACCTCTTAATATCACTATGTTGGGGATTAAGTTTCAACATGAATTTTGGAGGGGACACTTCAAACTATAGCAGCAATTGATTTTTCTTCTTTTGACCACACGTGGAGACTGCATTTCCCAGTCCCCTTGAAGTTAGGTTATGATCTATTGACTGCTTCTGGGCAGAAATCAAGGGAGTCATAAAATGCCATGCAGATTTTTTTTATTCCATGCTCTCCTAACTGGCTGAATGAAAAGGATCCAGTGGCAAGACAATGGGCAAGGATCCATGAACCCTGAATTATGTGGACGATCATTTGCCAAACACCTGATGGGCCTGTGAGAAGAGCAAGAAATAAACCTTTACTGTGTTAAGCACTGATGATTTTTAGTTTTGTTGTTACAACAGCTAACATTTAATTACTTGAATAATGTTCACTGTTTATAATAAATGAGAATAACCTAAAAATTAAAGTGTTTAATCTTTAGCATGTTTTGTTTAGCTTTCTAATATACATATTTTTTTGGTCTGAGTAATTTTTTCAGTTATTTCCTTGTTTATATCTCTCACTAGTATTTTTTTTCCCCAAAAATATCCCCTGGGAAAAAAATCTTCTGGTTCTGCATCATGTGTGCTGCGATCAATTTTTCATTAACCACCATCCTGTTTGAATCACCAACATAAAACTTCCATGCCCCAAACATCTCTCTGGTAACCACTGAGTTAGAATCCAGTTCTAAAATCTGATCCTGTAAATTACATTGCTGTGATTCCAGTTTGGTCTTAAAATTCTGTAATGACTTCTAGCAATTGCTAACTCTATGTAACTACCTGAAAAATTTCAGTCTTAAAGTACATTTCTACCTTTTCTCCTACTTACCTATCTTTCTTTTAGCTTTTAATGATATGTGAAAATAGGAGTGAAACTAGAAGTGCTTGTCAGAAAACGATAAGAGAAAAAATAAATTCACATGCATTCTTTCATAAGCAAATAGAAATTCAAGTGATTTGTCTGTTGAGCTCTTCATTTGGAGGAGTAATTAAACAACACAGAAAAAGAAAACCCAACAGAAGCTCTAGGCCACATGCCCCTAATTTCCACTTGCCCTAACTATCCCCAGAAGAATACAGTAACTTGTGTAAAGCTGAATTAGAATCTTCTTAATGCACACATACATTATAAGTATTAAGGATTTACAAATGCAATACTACTAGCATTCTAATTTCAATTACCCAAGGTATGAGGCAATTTAACCTTTCAGAGATAATCCCATCTACTCTGAATAATAGCAAATCCGAAGTTACCAAACACATAAGCTAAAAATCAGACATAGCTGTAATGCAAATGAAATAATTATTATAAAAGAGATATGCACAGAGTGATGTGATAGCCCAGAGGAAAGCACACTGGAGTGTGGCACATCTAGTAGGTTGCATAGCAGTTTTCCAGGCAGAAGGAGAAGAAAACCTGCCTAGGTCTGAAGTGTAAAATGGAATGGTTGTCAGGAAAATAGAAAAAAGATTGACTGTGGTCAAAGTTTTGGGCCCATGTGAAATATCAGAAAACAAGGCTACAAATTATATAGAGGAATAAATTGTGAGGCCTTCTCCCCCAGCTATTGTTAGTGTTGACTTCCAACAACTTACTGCTACACCTTTCTTAGAAGGAACTGTTCCCTGATCTATAAGACTCCCCTTACCCATAGATGCTTGGGAGGTTTCTCTCCCCATCCTAGGGAGTGGCCCATTGCCAATGACTGATATGGAGTAGAAAGAAAAGCCTGACCCCTTTGTCTTGTGAGGACAATTCTGTGATGACATTCAGGCTTAGTGGTCTGTGTCATTCAGGATTTGATAAGACAACTGATCATTTTGAGTTATGTGGAATAAGTAATTTCATATAGGCATTACACTTACACAATTGTGAGAGACGGTGGTAAGGTAGTCTATGGAAGACTGTGACCTCTGCGTCGGGTGGTGACCTGAAGTGGTTAAAAGTCAGCAGAATGGCAGTTAGGAAGAAATGTTGGGCATAAAGTGAGAAAGAGCAAGAACAAACTAGAACTCATAAAGGCAGACTGGAATCAAGAAGTACAAACCGTAGTCTGTGTCTATCTCCCATTGACTTCAGCCAGGATAATGCAGCTGACCTGTAAATGAAGCTGGACAGCAACACCAGGAAGCTGCACTTTCATTTGGTCCAGAAATTAAAGAAACTGCAGGAGGAAATCAAATGAGAGCTGGAGTTGCCATGGAACCAGCTGCTGACCCCAACTAAGCCTGTGAGTCAGCAGATCAGCAACAAAGGAAGCAATCTGCAACAGCGCCCCATGCACTTCATTGACCTTCAGAGAACACCTGTTACTTCAACTCTGCCATCCAAATCTCATACGTATTATCTCTTGTTGCCAACCGTAAACCCAAAACCATAGAGGGAAGGGGATTCTGGAAAACGTAGTTTCAATTTTACTACCTTGACGTAGTACCAAACCACCACAAGTGAATCCCCACAGGATCAGCTGAACACACATCTGCACCAGACTTTACACATACTCCACCTCGGCACACGCCCTTACTTTGATCGTCCTTCTGCCAATTTTGTTTCCTAACTCACAGGTTTCATGTGAAAGCACCACATGAGCAAATCCTTTGCACAAGAATTCTGCCTCAGTCTCTGCTTCTGGATAAACCAACCTGCAGTGGCGCCCATCATGACAATAAACTGTCGCAGACAACAGGGAGATATTGATAGCTATTTTTATCAATTGAGGTAAACCAATTAGAAAGGTGACACAAAGTAATTACTGAACCAAGATGCCAAAGGTTTTAATTTGCACTAAAAAAAATTTGGGCTAATCAAACTCTAAAACTATGCTTCTTGATCACTAAAAATTATTTTATATTTGTTAAAAGAGCTGTCTTTAAAGTTAAACAGGCTTTTATAATTTATCAGTATCACTTGTGCATACCTTAATTCATGTATATTATAATGGAAATAAACTGGTTAAGGTATTTTCAAAACTTTTTCATATAAAGTATTCAAATATCGAGTCATGTTTAAATTTAGAAAGGTCAATGTCTGTGATTTGACACACTACATTGTCCTCTGTGCCATCAAGAATATTGGTAGTAAAACATTTCTTAAAGAGCTGATAAAAGAACTAGAAGTCATTAGGGTTCAGAAGCTTTGCAACATGTAAAATTAGTCTAGTTTTGACTTTCTTTTTAAGAATATTGTTCCACCATTATTACTGGGATTTTTTTTTTTTTAATAAGTCACTGACGTCCTTGCAGATTATGTTACTGGGTCATTTGACTTTTGGACAAAGACAGTAATAAATAACTTCATCGTGACTGCCACCTGCCAACAGTGGTTATAGGATGTATTCTGATTTCAAAGAACTTAAAATATGAAAAACTATGTGCTTAGAATCAATGAACTATGGTTATTGAAGACAAATTGAAAGTGAATAAATAATAATCAGGAAATCTGGCTGTCATTGCGTTAATTCAGAAAGAAATGACAAGAACCGATACTAGAATATTAACAGTGGAGATGAGAAGTAATTTAAGTTACATTTAGGAGGTAAACTAGTGTTGCTATTTAAAGTAAAAACAACTTTAAGTGAAGATATTAATTAAAACATTTATATGAAATGTCCCAAAGGTAGTTTTGTACCAAGTAACACAGGTTTACAAATGGGTATATGTATATAAAGGCTGAGGCTAATAATCTTAAAATTTGAAGAACTTTTATAATTTCAGAGTTCTTAATAAATTTGCAGATTTATACAGATTCAGTTGAATCTGCTGCCAATATTAGGGTATCATTTTGGCTGCAAAAGAGTAACTCCCACCCAACTAATTTCCATCTATTAATTACACACTGATGTTGGACCTTAGCATCTTGCCATGCTCCTATCCACAAATAGCTTAGGGAGCCTTGTTCTAAAACAATAAACTCATGAAATATGATGATGGTACTTTGCAATTCAGTACCAAATTGTTTTTCTATTCAGTTATTGGCTTAGATTTATACTCTTCCACTTAATGATTAAATAGACAAATTGTACCTTAAAATATCCCCCATTATTTTTTCTTCCTATGCATTTCAGTGGCCTAAAGAAAATATCTCATTTGCATTAGCAATATATCCAGATATTGTCTCATATCAACAACCAAGAACATTCCTGTAATTAGTTATTTTAATATTTTTAATAGTCAAATCCTACTTTCAGAATTTCAAAGATACTAATTACTGTGGAATATAACTCAAAGGAGATCATTTGACTGAGGCATAGTTTTATTAGTAGTATTTATTCCTAACACAATTTTTAAAAGTTAACTTGTAATTTGTTTATTTTACACCCTGCCTCACCACACATTTTAATGTAAAATATGGTTCTTTGGAGAAATTACACTTGTTGCTGGTTAATATATTAAGATGAAGAATTTAGGTCCCTGGGTGTCCTCTCATATCACTTATGCTTACAACTTCTAGGTAGGGAAAGTAGATAATCACAATAACAAAGAAAAATTAAGCAGAACAAAGCCTCACCTTTGGAATCTGTCAGTTCTTGACTATATCTCTTTCCTTTGTTTCAAAAATAAACTGTAAAGCATCTGTAAAGCATCAATTTCCATCTGTCACTGCATGTTTCTGACATGCATATATTTATATAAATGTTTTTCATATGACAAAAAATTTCAAACATGCCTATAAAAAGAGTGAATAATATAATAAAATTATGTGCACTCATCTTCTAGCATCAGCGATTATCAACACTTATTCATTCATATTTTAATATAATGACAGTTTCTACTGCAACTATTAACCATAAACACAGTTTGAAAACTAGTATTATGTTCCATTGTTTCACTGAAAGTTCTTGGTTGTAAGCAGTAGAAACACTGGCTAATTTAAGGGGAAAAAAATTCATTATTTAATAAAAATAAACAATCTAAAGAAGGATAAAAAATTCTTGGAAATAAAATGTTCAAGAACACTGCTGAAAAGCATAATGAAGCTTTCTTAACTGCTGGAAATTAGGTGTAGCTTTTACCTCTGGCACAGTCCTCACCAAATACATTTGACATAGACCTTTAATTTATAAGCCACTAGCTGCAGTGATTAACAACATCTAGGACACATGCCTTTGCATACCTGCAAAGGAGACTAAAAAACAGGTAGGTGGCTTCTATGGTGAGAAACATTCTAAAAATCACAAAGTAGGACATTTCTTAAATATAGAAAAGAGGTGCAGATCCTGGAAATTGAAAGATGAATGCTAATTACTTCAATCAAGCATCAGGCACTGGGCTAAATATTTTACATTCATTCTCATTCTGATTTGCCTATGAGGTAGTTTCTCTTATTGTTCTGACTTCAGTGATAAGGTAATTGAACGTAATTAACTTTCCCAAGGTTATATAGCCATTAAATAATGGGACTTGGATACCAATAAAGGTCTGTTTGATCCAAAGTCTGTATGTTAACAACTGCATTAATTTTGAATTGAGAGTATTTGTAAAAATCATCTATTTCAATCAAATTACCATCTTACAATAATACAGTGAAAGTCAGGGGCATTGTTGAAGCTACTTCTTCAAAATCACACCACCAACAACCTCAGACAACCTTTACAGTAGGTCAGACAATCTGATAGGTTCTTGAAATATGGTGATACTTATAATACTACCTATTGATTGTGGTGATTGAGGGGAAACTGACATTCCCAAATTCTAATACTCAGGATATCAGAGCTGTAAAAGATACAGGTATAATGTCTAAAACAAATAATCAAAACTCCATACGAAGAGATAGGAATGTTAATGAAACTTAGAGTTTGGCAATAGGCAAAACAGCCTTCTGTTTCCAAGGAAGAACACCTTGATTTGTTGCTGCATTTCCTTGAGATCAATCTCAGACATTCAGGCTAAAAGGAATAACAATTCAATAAAGAGTCAACACAATATAATGAAGCTTATATACTTGAAATTATATCAAGGGCCTTTGACATTCCAGTGCTCCTATACTATAGATATATAATGACAACAGGCATATATATGAGAATGTGGGGGTCTAGAGGCCCACATAAAAACTAAGATAAAAACAGCAAATTATCTGAAAATGTTTTTTAGCCCTAATAAATTTCCATTTCCAAAAATATATGTAAAAGTCTTCTTTTTTCTGGTTCTTGAAGAACATACGATTTCATGAGATGAAAGAAAGCTAAAAAGAATTTTAAAATAAGTGTCTTTTTCTATTTACTTATAAAATTGCCAATGTCATATATATATATATATATTTTTTTTTTTTTTTTTTGAGGCAGAATCTCACTCTGTTGCCTGGGCAAGTGCTGTGTCATCAGCCCAGCTCACAGCAACCTCAAACCCCCTGGGCTCAAGCGATCCTCCTGCCTCTGCCTCCTGAGTAGCTGGAACTACAAGCAAGCATCACCACACCTGGCTAATTTTTCCTATTTTTTTTAGTAGAGATGGGGTCTTGCTCTTGCTCAGGCTGGTCTGGAACTACTGAGCTCCCCTCGCCTCAGCCTCCCAGAGTGCTAGAATTATAGTCATGAGCCACCATGCCTGGCCTACATTGTTATATACTTACATATTTCTTTTTGCATATAAGTACATATTCCCTAGAAGGAAAGTATTTCTAGATATGGAATTTTAAAGTACAAAGAAATGAATTTTATTAATCCACTCATGTATTGATGGGCACTTGGATTATTTCCACATCTTTGCGATTGTGAATTGTGCTGCTGTACACATTCTAGTGCAGATGTCTTTTTTACAGAATGTCTTTTGCTCTTTTGGATAGATGCCCAGTAATGGGATTGCTGGATCAAATGGTATTTCTACTTGTAGCTCTTTGAGGTATCTCCATATTACTTTCCATGGAGGTTGTACTAGTTTGCACCAGCAAACTTGTACACCAGCCATGTATGAGTGTTCTTATCTCTTTGCATCCATGCCAACATTTGTTGTTCTAAGAGTTTTTGATAAAGGCCATTCTCATTGGAGATAAGTGATATCTCATTGTGGTTTTGATTTGCATTTCCCTGATGATTAGAGATGTTGAGCATTTTTTCATGTTTCCTGGCCATTAGTCTATCTTCTTTTGAAAAACTTCTGTTCATGTCCTTTGCCCACTTTTTAATAGGGTTGTTTGATTTTTTTCTTGCTGATTTTCCTGAGTTCTGTATAGATTCTAGCTATCAGACTTTTATTAGATGTATAACATGCAACTATTTTCTCCCATTCTGTAGGTTGTCTGTTCTCATGATAGTTTCCTTGGCTGCGCAGAAGCTTTTTAATTTGATTAGGTCCCATTTATTTATTTTTGTTGTTGCTGTGATTGCCTTTGGGATCTTCTTCATAAATTCTTTGCCTAGGCCAATGTCTATAAGAGTTTTTCCAACATTTTCTTCTAGAATTCGTGTAGTTTCAGGCCTTAGGTTTAAGTTTGTTATCCACCATGAGTTGATTTTTGTGAGAGGTGAAAGGTGTGGATCCTGTTTCAGTCTTCTACATGTGGCTATCCAGTTTTCCCAGCACCATTATTGAATAAGAATTCTTTCTCCAGTGTATGTTTTTGTCTGTTTTGTCAAAGATTAGATGGCTGTATGAGGATGGTTTTATATCTGGGTTTTCAGTTCTGTTCCATTGGTCTATATCTCTGTTCTTGTGCCAGTACAAAATGTGGTATATGTATACCATGGAGTTCTACTCAGCCACAAAAACAATGGTGATATAGTACCTGTTATATTATGCTAGATAGAGCTGGAGCCCATTCTACTAAGTGAAGTATCACAAGATGTGATACTTCAAGCACCGCATGTGCTCATTATCAAATTGGTATTAACTAATCAACACTTAAATGCGCATATAGAAATAACATTTATCGGGTGTCGCAGGTGGGGGAGAACGGGATGAGTTTATACACACCTAATGGGTGCAGTGCATACCATCTGGAGGGATGGACACACTTGATGCTCTGACTTGGGTGGGGCAAAGGCAATACATGTAACCCAAACATCTATACCCCCGTAATATGTTGAAATTAAAATATATACATATATATATATAAATATATAAACTTTGTTACTCAACATAAGCTCCACAGAAGTTAAGACACTTTTTGAGGTGATGACAACAGCCATTGAGTCCATTCCTAAACAACAGAGAGTTTTGGGAATTTAACCATGTTAATGCAGTCTTTTTTGCATTATTAACTGAAGAAAAATGGATGTCTTTAAAAATTTTTTGGTATTAGGCAACAAAAAGATGTCAGAAGGAGTCAAATAACTGCAAGGTGGATGCCTAGTAATTTCCCATTGAAACTTGGAAAATTGGCCTTGTTTGATGAGAGGAATGAGAAGCAACATTGTTGTGGTGGAGGACTCTCTGGGGAAGATTTCTTGAGCATTTTTCCCTAAAGCTCTGACTACTTTCTCAAATACTCTCATAATAAGTAGATATTATTTTTCTTTGACCCTTAAGAAAGACAATAAGAAAAATGCCTTGAACATCCCAAAAAACTGTTGCCATGACCTTTGCTCTTGACCAGTCTCCTTTTGCTTTGACTAGACCACTTTCAGCTCTTTGTAGCTAATGCTTTGATTGTGCTTTGTCTTCAGCATCATACTGATAAAGCCATATTTCTTCTCCTGTTACAATTCTTTGAAGAAATGTCTCAGGATCTTGATCTCATTGTTTAAAATTTCCATTGAAAGTTCTGCTCTTGTCTGTAGCAGATCTAACCACAATGGCTTAGGTGCCCACAGAGTGGAAAGTTTGCTCAACTTTAATTTTGCAGTCAGAATTGTACAAGCTGACCCAGTTGAGATATGAGTGGTATTGAGTATTGTTTCTGCTCTTAGTCACTGGTCCTGTTCAATTACAGTATGAACAAGATGATGTTTTTTTTCCTCACAAATTGATGTGGCTGTTCTCCTGCTGTGGGTTTCATTTTCAGCATCATCTCATTTCTTTTTAAAATGAGTTATCCATTTGTAAACTGCTGATTTCTTTGGAGCATTATAACCATAAACCTCTCATAAAACGTCAATGATTTCACCAGTCTTTCACCCAAGCTTCACCATAAATTTGATATTTGTTCTTGTTTCAATTTTAACAGAATTCGTGTTGCTCTGATAAGGGCTCTTTTCAAATTGATGTCTTATCCTTCTTAGTTCTTCAAACTAGATCCTGTTCAGACATGTTATAACAAGTTAGAATGAGTTTACTTTGGTGCAAAAAAATGAAATTCATACATATTTTTTCATATTACTCTTTTTCCATGAACTATTTCAAGACCCCTCATATGTCTGTGTTGTTCATCTTAAATTTTACTTTAATATTTTTCCAATGTTAATATAGTTATATTGACTTTCTTTGGCTTGCCCAACCCTATTAATTAATCTTTCTATATCCTACGTTTAAAGTCTGTTTTCAAGTAACATGTACCATGTACCATGTATTCATGTACCATGAATATTGCAAGATACATTCCCGATGTATTAAAATCTAATACATATCATTGCTTCCCCAATAGTACTAGTGTTTGCTTTTTGAGAATTACGCAACCGAATACCTTTGGAAAATGTTGATAACTTTTGAGGATCTAGTCTGCTTCATATTCATTGTGATTAATTTAGTTTTGTTTTATGTGTTTTTAATAGTGCAAATTACAGAGCATATTAAAAGTTTTTTTTTTTTGTCCATGAAGAAAGCACTTACCTATTAAAGTCTGAAAGAAAAGAAAGCTGTTTATCTAAGAGTTAGTAAAAAAGTCAAGTTTGAAGACCATGTGTTGAATAACAGATTTAACTGGTTTCTTAAAAATCAAAGCAGATTATATGAGGGAGATATTAGTAAAGAAGATGGAGAACAGTAATTGTTTTTATCCCATAGGCAACATAAATGTAAAATATGTGCTCAGCTCACCAGTACTGAATAATTTAATGACCAGTTTCCAAGACGGTACAGTGCTGCAGTTAAAATACTGGTTTTTAAGAAGATGTGTGTGGATGACAAATGAGAAGTTCTTGCTTTTGTCCGTAATTTATTCAGAGAAAAAGGAGAAACTATAGCCCAAACTAAAGAATTAAAAACTTTTTTCTTGATGTAAATCACTTTCAATTCTTCCAAATCTGACCCTTTTTCTATCATTGATTGAAAGGATAAAAATCCACCATGGTGTGACCTATTGGAGTTTCATAACACAGATATCAGCATTTTGTAAGACAGTATAATTTATTTGCAAGGTGAAAAAATTATTTCTCAACATTTTTTTTTTTTTTTGCTTTTATTTACTGGATGAACTTATCAGTTACTTGGCCAAAGCTCAATTTATCTTCTTCTGACTGTGTTTTACCTGTGACACATTAAGCCACAGTGTTGTGTTTAAGAGTTTGAGTATAGTTACTGTATTTAGGTTTGCAACATATTATCCAGTTAGTTATTATCCCATTGATTCTTCTCATTGACCACAGCTACATGGTCAAATTAACTTAATTTTTCATATTTGTATTAGAACTCTATATTTACAAAGTTATGAAACAGTATGTTTAGAGGTTATTTAGCTCTAAGAACACTAACATAGAAGTATTTTCTTTGCCCTACATCTCCAAGCCCAATAAAAATGTCTTGAATTTTAAAATCATCTTTTACATATTCTTCTGAATCACTCCTGTACCAATTCAGCTTTCAAGTTTAATCAAATTTCTTTTCAAAATGTATCTTTTCAATTTTGTTATATCACTTCAGCCTAATTTTTTAAATATCCTCTTGGTTGACCATCCACTGTTGTCTTCATACTCCAAACCCAATCTAAGTTAACATGTGCCAGATTTTCTCTCCCAAACTACTTTCCTTCTTTTCTTTCTTTCCTCTTTCTTTGTTCTGCCCAAAAGTCATTACATAGGGCCAGTAAAGGTGGGAGTTCATACCACAGATGAGTGTAGCATTGGTGTCTTTGCAGAGTATGGAGACAGAACATGAGCAGGTTAAGGAGGACATCTACACTAGGGGGTGTGACAGTTGGGTGTGAAGTTGTAAGATTAATAAAATAGGTAAATATGTTGTCAGAGATGAAAGTTACAAACAAGGTAAAGGGAATACTACAATGATCTTTGTGGGATTGGCTTAGAACTTTAGTTTTTTGGGGTTTTTTTTAAATCTAAACTCATGTTTATATAGATGGATAAGTAGATATAAATATACTGTATTATATATCTTAACTTTACCCTCTGAGAATACCTAAAAGCAGAAGCCTCTTATAGCCAAGAGATCATCTAACACCACCCAGATCTTAGTTTCTTAATATTATACCTCACTAATAGAAACTAAGGTACTTTCAAGAAATGGCTGATTCCAGGGATGGGGCAAGAAAGTACAACATGAACCTGTAAGTAAGAAAGTGCTCCAAAGAATGATGGGAACATGCTGTTACTACATGATAAACCACCCAGAAACTTAATGCTTTGAAACAATTTATTATTATCTCTAATAGTGCTGTAAGCTCACTGGGCTCAGCTGGGTGATTGTTACTTCGGATTTCTCAAGTGATTGATTACAAATAAATGGCAGCTGGTGCTAGAATCATCTGAAAGTCTGACTAGACTAGATGCCCAGGACTTACACAACTGGTGATTGATGCTGGCTGTTGTGTAGGAGCTCAGCTAGGGCTATTTGCTTACATGTATGTTTTCCATGTAGCTTGAGATTTTTATGAAATGTTTCCTGGATTTTTTGAGGAAGCATTCTAAGAGCAAGTATTACAAGAAAACAAGGGAGAAGTTACAAGACTTTTTATGACTTAGCTTGGAAGTAATGTGCTATCACTTCTGTTGCATTCTATCAGTTGCCAAAGGCAAACCCAAATTCAACGTGGAAGGGAACTATACAGGTGTGTATACACCAAGAGGCATGGTTCATGGGTGGGCCATATTTTAATTCTAGACACCATAGTCTCCCCTCTGGCTTCTGTGACTTACATCCACAGTTAAAATATATTAATCTAACCCAGTGACCCCACAAATCTTATTTGAGATGGTATCAGGCTTAATCTTTATGTTCAGGTGCAGATTAAAGTCCTTGGTTGTGGTTCCTCAGGTGTGTTTCCTGAAGTGCATAACAAACACTAGTTTAGTAAACTTCGAAATGACTTTAACTGACATATTCCAACACCAGAAGCACATGTTGTAAATTAGAGGCTAAGGTACTAGCAGATACTTTAAATGTCTCTTTAATTAGAGACATTTATTATTTATGACATTGTTGATGAAATAATTACATGGCAAAAGAATAACTGAAAGTATGTTATAGAGAAATTTAAAAGATAGATCAATGGTTGGCTAACATTTCTGTAAAGACCATATAGTAAATATTTCAGGCTTTGCAGACCACGTACTGTCACATATTCTTTTCATGTCTTTTTATATCCTCTTAAAAATGTGAAAATTATTCTTATCTTGTGGGCCTCATAAGAACATGCCATGAGCCAGCTTTGACCTTCAGGCCATAGTTTGCCCATCTCTGTATTACATAAATAATTAGTAAATTCTAGAATTATAAAAGATATAATAATATAGCAACTTTGATCAGGCTTATATTAAATTTGATTAAAATAGCGACAATTAAGGATTTATGAGCAATTATTATTTTAATATTTTTAGTTTTGCATGAGATTGATATCTTAAGTATAAAAATGTTAAAAATAAATCTGGTTATTATTATAAAATCCTTAAGTCAAATTATAGTTTATAGCAATAATAAAATTAACATGCCACAGTTCCTCAGAAAAGTGCCTCTTCAGATTTTTTTAGAGAATAAAAAAGGCAAACGTAAGGGTTATACATTTTAATATTAAGCCCAACCATAACATTTCCTGTGATGCATTTCTCCAGTGTATATAATTTGCTTTCATACTACTCCCTGCATAGTTACTAAATATTTCACTTGAACTGCCGAGGGCTGTTCATCTACCGGGCAGTCTGCTGAGGAAGCAGATGCAAATTGTGCTTGGTCATCAGGCTCCTGGACTTTCTAATGGACAAACTATAAAAGTTATTCATGTGGAGACTGGCGTTTTCCTATTTGTTATTGAACCTGGAGTTAACTGGCAATAGACTAAGTATTCTGTGAGTTTTAAGAACTAGACTGTTGGAAGGAAAATGTTTCCAAGTTGTCTATAGAGATGGAAACAAATTCTAAATGGCAATTACTTATAAAAGGTTTTTGGGAATTTCGGCTTCATGTCAGAGTAAAATTCTTTTCTCTAGGCGAAAGGGACAGATGAACATTAGCGAGCACAAAAGATCTTACTTGTTATTGTCAAATCAAAGATTAATGTGTTTTTCCTGAGGTGAAGTTGCATACTGGTTAAGATCGTGGGCTTTGGAGGCTAAACTCCTATGTTCAAAACCTGTCTCTACAGCTTTCCCACATGGGAGAAATTGGACAAATTGTGTGGCTTCTTGTGTTTTCTGTTACCTCATCTGTAAAACAGGGAAAACTATGATATCTGTACGTAGGTTTCTTTAGAGGATTATGTTAATAATATAATAAAATCTCATAGAAGTGTACCTGGAACAAAATAAATGCTCAATAAATATTAGCTATTGACATTATTAATATTGTTGGTTTGCAGTTTCTTAAAAGAGAAAAAGATTTTTTGAGTTCATATATATGACTAGTGTCTTTTTGAAATGTGAGAGTAACAATAATAAAAATAACAGAAAACAACCCAATTAAAAAATGGACAAATAAAATGAACAGACATTTCTCAAAAGAAGGCATATAAATGGCCAACAGGTGCATGAACAAATGCTCAACACCACTAATTATCAGGGAACTGCAAATTAAAACCACCGCGAGATATTGCCTCACACCTTAATGAATGGCTATTTTCAAAAGGACACAAGATAAGTGTTGGCGAGAGGGCAGATAAAAGAGAACTGTTGCACACTGTTGTGAGAATGTAAACTAGTACAGCCATTATGGAAAACAGTATGAAGGAATCTCAAAACATTAAAAATAGAACTATGGTATGATCCAGCAATCCTACTTCTCCATATATATGGAAAGGAAATAAAATCAGTATGTCAAAGAGATACCTGCATGCTCACATTCTTTGAAGCACTATTTATAATAACTAAGATATGGAATCAACCTAAGTGCTCATCAGTGAATGATGAACCCCCAATCCCCCATCCATGGAAAAATTGTCTTCCATGAAACTTAAGAACTGGGCCACATAGCAGGGCGTGAGTGGTGGGCAAGCAAGCTGAGCCTCATCTGTATTTACAGCCGCTCCCCAAAGCTGGCATCACCACTTGAGCTCCACCTCCCTCCTACCCCCCAGTCTGTGGGAAAATTGTCTTCCATGAAACTGGTCTCTGGTGCCAAAAATGTTGGGGACCAGTGGTAACAGTAGATTTTAAGTGTTCTTATCAAAAAAAAGTGGTATGTGAGGTAATGCATATATTAATTAGCTCCATTTAGCCACTCTACAATGTATACAACTATATTAAATTTATTTTCTTCTAGCCTAAATGGTCTGGAGCGCTGTCAGGGCATACTGATGATAAACTCATTCTCTAGTCAATCCAATCTTGTGCTTCATTACACATCCCTGCCCTGCATCCCAGTTTCTGCTTTGAGCTCAAGGAAAAGGCTGAGTGAAGTGACAATATTTGAAATCCTCTCATAAATAGCCATCATCCACTAAATAACATGTGACTGGTGAATGCCGAGTTCGCTAGCATGGGGCCTAACTGCTTCCAAAACATGCCAGCAGCCAACGTGGGCAAGCTCACCTTCGGGGGTGCTGTTCCTGTGGCCTCTCAAACTTTGCTTCTCTGTGGCTTCCATAGTTGGACCCTCCAGCAAACAGCTTTTGTGCTGTACAGGAACAGATAAACTGCAGTGGCTTATTCTTTGGCAAAATACACCTTCTGAGTCTAAAGAAGAGCTAATTAATTCTCTAAGAATTAAACTATTTTTTTCCATAATTGTGGTCTTCTCCTTGATAAATCTAGAAGGATTGAAAGGAAATAGAAAAGAGAATAACTTTTTTTTACTAAATAATTTATTTGTTTTCAACATTTTTCTGTGTACCATTTAAAATTGTCTCACACTTTGGAAAACACTGCCATGCAGGAAACTTTAGGGACACCCAAGACTTTAATTGAATTTTTTATATGAGAATAGAATTCAGGCATTTGTTGACTTTCAACTCAGTAATCTAAAAAAGGGAATAGTGCTAGCAAATGCATCAAATCAGGCATGTTGGCAAGTGCATTATCATTAAATCACGGGGTTTTTGAGGGGGTAAAATGGCTGGAGAACTCTGTCAGTCATGCTGTACTAGGTCTCAAATTCCAGGCAAAGCAAGGCAGACTACAGGCAATAGACATTACGACAGGATTTTGAGGAAGGGGTAATATCCGTTGTTGATGAGGCTCAATCTATCAAAGCACAGAACACACACTCGAGAAGAAAGCCCCAGGATACGGAGAAACCAAATGCCTTGGTAGTTACTGCATCAGTGCAAAGGAATCTACATGTCTTTGCTATAAGTGGCAAAGGTTGAAGAGAAAAAGTGAGCAAGAGGAGAAAACGAGATGTACAAATTCCCAAGGTTAGATGACAAGGAAACTGCTAGCACCATGAAGGAAAAGGAAAACTGAAAGGGAAAATGGTGTAAGGGGAGACATGGTTTTAGTTTTAAAAACCAATAAATTTGAATGGATAATGTGGTATTCGAGTGCAGGATATTTAGTGACAGAAGTAGGTTTGATATACACGAGTCAAATCATGAATGGAAATAGTAGCCTGGAAAATACTCCAGGAGATACACAGTGGGGAAAAGGAAGAGAAGAGGCAGCAGGTAGCGCGTTGGGTGGGAATATTGACCAGTGCCGATGGTGAACGCTGCATGGCCAGCGCAGCGGTAGGAGGAAGGAGAGGTGAGAGTCCAGTGCGGTGTCTTGTGACCAAAATAAAAAGGATAAATTCAAAAGGAAGACTAGATTCTCTAGTCCTCAGTGCTACATAAAGATCAAGGAGATTAAAAAAATTTAAAACACTGGATTTGACAAATAGGTGGTCATGAGTGCCCTAAGAAGGCACAGTAGCAGTGAAGGCAAAGGTTAAAATTAGGTGATAAATGAGAGAAAAGGGAGGCAGAGAGTATAAACTATCAAATATGCCTAATTACTTTTTGTATCAAAGTTTTAGCTGCCAGACTAAAGTCCAAGTTCCGTACAGGCAGCTATCAAAAATAATATTAATAATTATGTATTTTCCCCTAATTTGACATGATGATTGAAAATGTGACATATTCAACATATCATCACTGATCTATTGATTTACCCATTCATTCAACTGATATTTTTAAGTGCCTACTGGATACCTCTCAGTTTTTAGGTCCCAAAGCTATAAAATTGTGGTAGAATACAGCTCTGCCCCTTCCTCCAGGGTCTCCCAGAGCAGCAGCGGAGATAGTTGCAATAACCAATTAATCACACAGTGCGAGAGCTCCCAGAAAAAGAAAAAGAATTCAATTCTGTCTGGAAAGGTAAGTAGAGGCTTCCTGGATAAGACATTCTCAAAGTTCCTTATTAAAGTGATCAGAAAATCAAACACTACCTGAAGAATCATCAAAAAAATGAATTTTTAAAAGGTCAAATGAAAACCGTTTCCTTCAAGCATCCCAGAACTCACCTCTGCATTCCACTTCCCTCCTCGACTGTCCTTCTTAAAGGTAACAGTTTTCTGACATCATCGAAATCAAAGATTCAGTACATAAATCTAATTTTCTGACCCCATTACAACCTACAGTCACACACAGGTTGTGCTCTTTTTCTTAAAAGTATATATATCTGTCTAAAGTATACATATCTAAAGTATATAATACACACTTTTAAAAAGTATATATATATATACTTTTAAAAGTATATATATACTTTTATATATATATATATACTTTTAAGAAAAAGAGCACAACCTGTATGTATATAGGTATATATACACACACACACACCCCCCACACACACATCTAACAGCAAATCTAAGAGTTCATGTGGCAGATAAAGTTAGTCTCTAAAACTCAGACTACAGTTGACAATAGGTTGCTAAAATGGCTTTATATAGTTCATGATTCAGTCACACATGAGCTAATTTAAAAGGAGGAAAGTGGATTTATACTGGAAATTGACACAACGGCATGCTGCAATGAAGATTCAAATACTTTGCTCTTTATGATAGTTTTGAATGCAGTTGGAAAGACACATAAATTCCCAATAGTACTGCATAGCCACACATAAAGGTATTTTCTCCCGAACCCTTTGAATGCTTAAATGTGGATAAAATGATTAGGAAATCCCTTACCTTCCCCATATTTTCCTCTAGCATCAAAATACCCCATCCTTGGCTTATTAGTCTAGCACAATTAAGGGAGTTAAAAGAGGTAGAGATGAACTATCATCCAAAATACTGGATTGGATTTGGAATATTATTGCGACATATTTTTAATGTCTACTCTTTAGTAGGCACATGCTTCAGGCTTTTTGAAAAAACTATGAACAATCTCTGTCTATTCCATAAAATATTACCATGTTAATGACTATAAAACATAGCTTTGATCACTTTGGACACCTGCTAATGAGTGTTCTAAGAAGACCGAGAATCAAGCCCAAACTACTTGACGTGGAAGTCAGGCCCCATGTCAAACTCTACCCTGTCATTTCAAATTCTCACCACAGTGGTCATCCTGCTGTTTCTTACACACCTTTGTTGTTGTTTGCTTCCATGGTTACTTTTCACTTGTCTTTCTATCTAGTCAATTCCCACCTAACTTCACCGTATGCCTCCCTCAAATTTCTTCCCCAAACCTTTTCAGTACTACTCTGGTTTAAAGTGACTACTCTCCCCACTGGACATCTAAATCACAAGTAGCTGTACCACTTGTTGATGATAACAACAAAATCATGAAGTCTTTCACAGTTGTAAGACAGTGGCCAACTTTCATTGAGTGGGAATTTCTTATGACTCACCTTGTTCCCTAGGCCCTTGCCATTCTGTTCAAGCCCCTGTACCCTTCTTTCCATTTGTCTTGTCCAAAAAAAGACCATCTTATTCAATTTTTAAGCCAGTTTAAAAAAAAAAAAAAAACCTGGTCTCTCAAATCATGCCTAAGAACACTCTCTTTTCTCCCACTTTCTTTCTTTCTTTTTTTTTTATTTCAGCATATTATGGGGGTACACATATTTAGGTTACGTATGTTGCCCTTGCCCTGCCAAGTCCGAGTTTCAAGCGTGTCCATCCCTCGGATGGTACGCATTGCACTCTTTGCGTATGCAAACACCCGTCCCCTCCTTTCCCTCCCCTCTCTCCCCTTCCCAACATCCAATAGATGTTATTCTTATATGTACACTTATGTGTTGATCAGTTAATACCAATTTGATGGTGAGTACATGTGGTGCTTGTTTTTCCATTCTTGGGATACTTCACTTAGTAGAATGCGTTCCAGCTCTATACAGGAGTAAACAAGAGGTGCTATATCACCATTGTTTCTTAAAGCTGAATAGTACTCCATGGTATACATGTACCACATTTTATTAATACACTTATGTATTGATGGATACTTGGGTTGTTTCCACATCTTTGAAATTGTGAATTGTGCTGCTATAAACATTAAGGTGCAGGTGTCTTTCTTATAGAGTATCATTGAGTCTTTTGGGTAGATGCCCAGTAATGGGATTGCTGGATCAAATGGTACTTCTACTTGTACCTCTTTAAGGTATCTCCATATTGCTTTCCACAGAGGTTGCACTAGTTTGCAGTCCCACCAGCAGTGTATGAGTGTTCCTATCTCTCCGCATCCAAACCAACATTTATTGTTTTGGGACTTTTTGATAAAGGCCAGTCTCACTGGAGATAGGTGATATCTCATTGTGGTTTTGATTTGCATTTCCCCGATGATTAGAGACGTTGAGCATATTTTCATATGTTTTGGGGCCATTATTCTGTCTTCTTTTGAAAAGTTTCTGTTCATGTCCTTTGCCCACTTTTTGATAGGGTTGTTTGATTTTTTCTTGTTGATTTTCCTAAGTTCTGTGTAGATTCTAGTTATCAGCCCTTTATCGGATTTGCAGCATGCAAAAATTTTCTCCCATTCTGTAGGTTGTCTGTTTGCTCTTGTGACAGTTTCTTTGGCTGTGCAGACATTTTTTAATTTGATCAGGTCCCATTTATTTATTGTGGTTGTTGCTGTGATTGCCTTTGGGGTCTTCTTCATCAATTCTTTGCCTAGGCCAATGACTAGAAGAGTATTTCCAACATCTTCCTCTAGAATTCTAATAGTTTCACTCCTTAGGTTTAAATCTGTTACCCAGCTTGAGTTGATTTTTGTGAGAGCTGAAAGGTGTGGATCCTGGTTCAGTCTTCTACATGTGGCTATCCAGTTTCCCCAGCACCATTTCGTGCCACTACCAAGCTGTTTTTTTTTTTTTTTTTTTTTTTTTTTTTTTTTTTTTTTTTTGAGACAGAGTCTCACTCTGTTGCCTGGGCTAGAGTGCCGCAGTGTCAGCCTAGCTCACAGCAACCTTAAACTCCTGGGCTCAAGCTATCCTCCTGCCTCAGCCTCCCGGGTAGCTGGGACTACAGGCACGTGCCACCATGCCCAGCTAATTTTTTCTATTTTTAGTTTGGCCAATTTCTTTGTATTTTGAGTAGAGATGGGGTCTCACTCTTGCTCAGGCTGGTCTTGAACTCCTGAGCTCAAACGATCCACCTGCGTTGGCCTCCCAGAGTGCTAGGATTACAGGCATGAGCCACTGCACCTGGCCTTGTACCAAGCTGTTTAGATTACTACAGCCTTATAATAAAGTTTGAAGTCTGGTAAGTCGATACCTCCCATTTTGTTTTTATTGCCTAGAATTGTTTTTGCTATGCGGGTCTTTTCTGGTTCCATACAAAGCATAAAATTAATTTTTCTACATCTGTGAAGAATGATGTTGGTATTTTAATAGGGATTGCATTGAATCTGTAGATCACTTTGGGTAGTACAGACACATTAACGATGTTGATTCTGCTGACCCACGAGCGTGGTATGGTTTTCCACCTGTTTACGTCCTCTGTTATTTCCTTCCTCAATGTTTCATAGTTCTCCCTGTAGAGGTCTTTTACCTCCTTAGTTAAATATATTCCTAGATACTTTATTTTCTTTGTTGCTATTGTGAAGGGAATTGAGTCTTTGATTTGGTTCTCAGTATGACTGCTATTGGCATATATGAAAGCTTCTGATTTGTGTGTATTGATTTTTATATCCTGAGACTTTACTGAATTCATTAATCAATTCCAGGAGCCTCTTGGTTGAATCCATGGGGTTTTCTAGATATAATATCATGTCATCAGCAAATAGTGAGAGTTTGATGTCTTCTGTTCCCATTCATATGCCTTTAATTCCACTCTCTTGCCTGATTGCTGTGGCCATGACTTCCAGCACTATGTTGAATAGAAGTGGAGACAGTGGGCAACCTTGTCTGGTTCCAGTTCTAAGTAGGAATGCTTTCAATTTTTCCCCATTCAGTATGATGTTGGCTGTGGTTTTGTCATAAATGGCTTGTATCATTTTTAGGTAAGCCCTATCTGTGCCTATTTTGTTAGGCATTCTTATCATAAACGGGTCTTGAATTTTGTCAAATGCTTTTTCTGCATCTATTGCAAGAATCATATGGTTTTTGTTTTGCTTCTGTTTATGTGGCGAATTACTTTCATAGATTTGCATATGTTGAACCATCCCTGCATCTTTGGAATGAAGCCCACTTGGTCATGAGGGATTATTTTCTTAATCAGCACCTGGATTCAGTTAGCTAGAATTTTGTTGAGAATTTTTGCATCTATATTCATAAGGGATATTTGTCTGTAGTTTTCCTTTTTTGTTGCGTCCTTTCCAGGTTTTGGTATCAGGGTTATGTTGGCTTCATAAAATGTGTTGGGGAAGAATTGATCCTTCTCGATGTTGTGAAATAATCTCTGCAGGATAGGCACCAGTTCTTCTTTGTAGGTGTGGTAAAATTTGGGTGTGAAACCATCTGGTCCAGGACTTTTGTTTTTTGGAATGTTTTTTATTGCCTTTCAATTTCAGTCCTTGATGTTGGTCTGTTCAGGAATTCTATTTCTTCCCAGTTGAGCCTAGGGAGGCTGTGTGTTTCTAAAAATTTGTCCATTTCCTCCACATTTTCCAGTTTGTGTGCATAAAGGTTTTTGCAATATTCATAAATTATATCTTGAATCTCCATGGCATCAGTTGTGACTTCTCCTTTTTTGTTCCTGATGGAGCTTATTAGGGATTTTTCTTTTCTGTTTTTCATTAGTTTAGCCAGAGGCGTGTCAGTTTTGTTTATTTTTTCAAAGAACCAACTTTTCATTTTATTAATCTTCTGTATAGTTTCCCTGTTGTCAATTTCATTTACTTCTGATTTGATGTTATTAATTTCCCTTCTTCTGCTGGGTTTGGGGTCAATCTGTTCTTCTTTTTCCAGTTCTTTGAGTCAATTCATTAGGTTTCTATTTGTGATCTTTTTGACTTTTGGATATAGGCATTTATGGAAATAAACTTTCCTCTCAGGTCTGCTTTGGCTGTGTCCCACAGATTTTGATAACTTGTGCCACCTTTGTCATTTAGTTCAAAGAATCTTTTGATTTCCATCTTTACTTCCTCATTTATGAAGGAGTCATTCAGCAGAAAGTTGTTTAATTTCCAGGACTTTGTGTAGAGATGAGAGTTTCTGTTGGAGTTGATTTCTGTTTTTATTCCACTGTGATCTGAGAAGATGCATGGTATGATTTCTATTTTTGTGAATTTTTTGAGACATGCTTTGTGTCCTAGAATATGGTAATCTTAGAGAATGTCTCATGAGCTGATGAGAAGAATGTGTATTCAGTGGTTTTTGGGTAGAATGTCCTGTAAATGTCAGTCAAGCCCATTTGTTCTAGAGTTCTGTTTAAGTCCATTATTTGTTTGTTAATTTTCTGTTTGGAGGATCTGTCCTGTGCTGTCAGTGGGGTGTTGAAGTCTCCAACTATTATGGTGTTGCTGTCTATCGATTTGTTTAGATCAAGTAGAGTTTGCTTTATGAATCTGGGTGCACCTAAGTTGGGTGCATACATATTTAGAATTGTTATGTCTTCTTGTTGAACTGTACCCTTCGCCATTATAGAGTGACCCCCTTTGTCTTTCATTACTTTTGTTGATTTAAAAACCAAGTTATCTGAGATCAAAAGTGCCACACCAGCCTTCTTTTGGTTTCCATTAGCTTGAAATATTGATTTCCACCCCTTTACTTTGAGTCTAAATGCATCCTTGCAGGTTAGATGTGTTTCCTGGAGACAGCAGATGCTTGGCTTGTTTTTTTTCATCCATTCGCCAATCTATGTCTCTTGAGAGGGGAGTTCAAACCATTCACATTTATTGAGAGAACTGATAAGTGGGGTGAATTACTGTTCATTCTGTTGGGTTGCATTTTGTTGCTTTGTTTTCTCTCTTAAGCCATTGTGGAATCTAGCCTTTGATCTTTAACTTTTGAGTGGTTTCACATTCAAGAGTGTTTATTGTGCTGATCCTTGTCTAATTCTGTTTTGAGTACTTCTTGGAGATCTGGTCTTGTCTTGGTGAATTCCCTCAGTCTTTGCTTATCTGAGAATGTCTTTATTTCTCCTCCATATGTGAAACTTAGTTTAGCAGGGTGCAATATTCTAGGCTGGACATTATTCTGTTTCAGAAGAGTGAGAATGGGTCCCCAGTCTCTTCTTGCTTGCAGGGTTTCAGTTGAGAAATCTGGAGTTATTCTGGGCTTTCCTTTGTATGTTACTTGTTTCTTTCACCTTACAGCTCATAGAAGAGCCTCTTTAGTGGCTATTTTGGTCAATCTGATAACTGCGAGATGTGGTGTCTTCCTATTTGCATTGAATCTCCCTGGGGTCCGCTGAGCTTCTTGCACCTGTATATCTAGATTTTTAGCAAGGCCTGGAAAATTCTCCTGTATTAATTCTTCAAAAAGCTTATCCAGTCCTTTTTTTTTTTTTTTTTCTTCACCTTCCGGAACCCCTATCACCCTCAAGTTTGGTTTTTTCACATAATCCCACATTTCTTGTAGGCTTATTTCTTTTCTCTTAATTTTCTTCTTGATCTCTGTGACTGACTTATTTAATTGGAAGGAGTTGTCTTCAATCTCTGAGATTCTTTCTTCTGTTTGATCTACCCTGTTCTTGAGGCTTTCCACTGTGTTATGTAGTTCAGTGAATAAGTCCTTCATTTCCAGGAGATTGGTTTGATTTTTCTTTAATATTTCAATTTCTTTAGTGAATTTTTCTTCCAAGTCCTGGATTTTTTTTGTGGTTTCTTTGTGTTGGTTATCCATTTTTTCTTGCATATCATTCAGTTTTCTTACAATCCATGTTTGAAATTCTTCTTCTGTCATTTTAGTGTTCTGAGGTTGGTTAATGTCCATTGCTGGGGAGCTGTTTTCCTCTTTGGGGGTGTGCTTTCCGTTTGAGTCTTCATACTTCCAGAGTTCTTTCGCTGGTTCCTTCCCATCTGGATCAGTTGTTCCTTCTTGCCTTTAGATTTTCGTTTGGATAATGACACTCCCCATTTAGTCTCTGAGCCAGTAGGTGGTGTTTGTGGGTGAGATTTGACCACACTCTTTATGATGAATCAGTAGATGCGGTAAAAGGGTGTGCAGGATGACCTCCCTGTCAGTAGGTGGCATTTGCAGGGAGGAGCGAGCTGCAATGCTGTTTTGGGGTCCTGTAGCCAGCTCTTTTTCCTCTAGAGAGGCCCTCTTGTGCCTCAGGTGGTGGGTGGGGCCCTGGGATTTCCAGGTGTGTCCTCACTCTCTACATCAGTGGGGGCAAGACCGGGAGTGAGTCTGGGTCGGGCTGGGTTGGGAAGCCTGCCCTCAGGCTCCAGAACTGCTGTTAGCAGGGGTCAAAGGTCTGATCTTTGTTTCTGTGCAAAGCTGCTGGGAGGGGCTGAAATGGCTCCACTCAGCTAAAAGTCTGGGCTTCGGGGTGGGGCTATCTGAGACCCACACTCTGGAGCAGGTCTCACTCCCCTTCACCTCCCCCTCTCAATGGCTTCTCCCAGGCCTTTGCCAGGAAGCAGGACCTCAGGCCAATGGATCTCCCCTGGCTGTGACGTTGGCCAGGAGGTTCCCTAACCAGGATCTCAACCTTAGCTGGGTACACAGCCCTCTTTTAGGAGGAGGGTTGCCGCTCAGGCATGCTGATCTGCCCCTGAAGGCACACACTCCTCAGTAGTCTCTTTCACAGATCTCTCTTCTGTGTCCCAGGGCAGTGCAATCCTGACCTGGGTGTACGAGGGCTGGTCTGTAGGCCTGTCCCCTGGGCCCTGGAGATCGATCCCTGACCCTGCCAGGGGGAGGGGTGCTGGTCTTGAATCACCTATAGGGTGCCCAAGCTTGATCAATTTCACTCCATCTTGGGATTTGCCCCGCTCTCCTGGAGTCCCCAAGCAAGGAGCACCTGGGAGGGTGGCGGGTAGGGAGCTCGCAGTCTGAGTACCCCTCAGTGTGCTGTAGGGCCCCAAAAGGAAAGGTCCCATTCCTCGGAGATGCCTCCGTGTGATGGTTAAATTGTCTGTCTGGGCACCCACGGTTAGGGAGGGGGAAGGAGAGAATGGAGCAGTATGGCATCTGCTGATAGGCTCCAGTCTGCGCCCAGGGAGGTGCCCTGCGGGGCTGGGAGCCTGGTGCCATGTCCGCAAGAGGCCACTGCTCATTGGCAGCAGCTGTCTCTGGGCCGCTGTTGGCAGGTCTCTCAAGCAGCTCAGGAGCCCACCAACAGTCCGAGATGCAAGGGAGGGGGAAGTTAACCACTCCACCTACCCTTGTCGCTGGTCTCCAAGCCTCTCGGGACCTTTCTCCTTCCAGTTCTCCTCCACAGAGTCTTCCCGTGGAGTCTCCTGTAGTTTCAGGCACGCTTCCTTCCGACCCTCACCTGATCTATGTTTCTCTGCTAGTTTATTTTTTTCTCTTTCTTCCAAAATTTGTCTGTTTTGCAGAGACACTCTGACTGGCAGCTTTTCACGTCCTCCATCTTGGCTCCTCCTCCCGACTTTATTTCTTAAGGTATTATTTTAAACAACTTTTTAAGACAAAATCTGGTTACAGCTGCTAAAATTATATAGACTATGTAATTTTATAATTATATAGTGATTTATATATTATATAAATAAATCATATGGTATTAAGTCCACATGCACACACACACTCGATATATGAACTCACTTATTGACACTGGTCAAATAATAGCATAAAAGCAACTGAATGTCACATCCTCACAAAAAAGACCAGCCTGTGTTTTGAGTCTTCAAATACAAACTTTTTATTACAATTATAGTGCTCACTCCCCCTCGAAATCGTCATCTTCCATGAGCTGATGGAGAGAAAGATTTCTCAGGCACCCTTTGTCTCTACCAAAGCATGGGTCTCCTAAACAAAAAAACACAATTCAGTAATGTAACTTGGAAACCTTTTAAGCACAGGATGACACTTTTCCCCTCAAACAAGTGCTGAGATGAATCTGTCTCTCCATTCTATTTAATTACTGAGCCTTGTTTAAGGTTTTCCTAGAGGCAGGCAGTTTTCTTTCAGAACAATGTGCTGCAGAGCTGACACAACTAGATTTATACAAGGGGATAAATCTTGACAAAACAGTACACAGCAGTTCAATTAACCTGCTTCAGGGGAGCCTAATGTAATTGCAGAAATGCAATCGCTTTAGCTGAGGGTATAAGGTTTGAGGCTAACTTTATTATCTGAGGGTAAATACATCAGTATTAAATGTTCCTTTGGCAATTGAATTCGATACAAAACTAACCAACAAAATTGCTGAGTAATAATTGACAATAGAAGGTCTAGGAGCTGCTTAGACACCCCAAACCATTTAATTTAGTAGTAGTAACAATATTCAGAAAACCCACATCAATACAAATGCTTTCAACCTCTGTTCTTTGACTTTAACACATTAAAAGAGTAAGGAAAAATCAGTAGGAGTTAGATAGGCTAAAAGCCTATCTAAAGTGTGAGATTTAGAAACGGAAATTTTCTTTGGGTGTAGGTAGACTTGATTACATGATCAGAAAAATTTCTACTTTTCCCCAGGAGTAGAAAAATCTATTACTAAAAAGATGAACCTTAAAAGGGATAAGGCATTCTGCAAAACAAATTATCAATCCCTTTACATGTGGATTTTACCATTCCAGGCTGCTGGGGGCTGTCTTAACTTCCAGTGTTCAGAACATGCCCATCCCGTCCAGTAAGTTTCTGTGCACAGGAACATGAAGGAACAAAGAAAAACCCACTGATACACCGAGCCAGCTTGATCAGACTGGGTGTCACTTGAGGTTTACCAGAGTCAAGGGTTTTTCCTGCCATCATCACCCTCTTTCCTTCTTGACCCCGACTCCACCGACTGCATTTGCTTCTAAGACACTACATTCTCATTTAATTATTTCTTTGTAATAACAACCAACATTGATGAGTACTACACATACAAATGTCTTTCATATCTACCACGTCATTCGTTTCTCATAACAATATTCCAAGCTAAATTCATTCTCACTTCATTTACAAATAAGGAATAATTTAGTGACTTGTCTAAGGTCATGTAGCTAGTAAAGTGAGATCTGAATTCTGGCCTCTCAAGATTATTTTTGTTCTTTATCACTGTTATTTACACAACAGCACAAAAGTACACTACAGTGGCCAAGAAAAGTAAATTCTGTTTTTCATATGGTTTCCAAAAACAGCCAGAGGATACTTTTTTTTCACATCTAAAGTTAGTAATACCAAATCAAAATTTAAAATGTGAGAGAGGAATTTTTATGCTTATATAAGACATGTAATAAGGCATATCATTCATATTTTCTTATGAATGAGTGAAATCAATTTACTAAGAGTAAGTAAATACAAACCAAAATAAATGCTGGTTACCATATTCACTTTCTTGATTGGCAACTTGAAAGGGTGATAACAAGACTTTATAATGGAAATAAGCATTTGTGTACACTGAGGTAATATGAACTATAATATTTTTGTAGGGCAATTTAGCAATAGCCATCAAAATGTAAAATGGATATATGACTTGACTCAGTATTTTCATTCTAATGATTTATGTTATGTGTATATACTGGTAATAATTTACATGTATGTAATATATACATGTGTATATACACATACACTCATGCAAATATTTTTATTTTAACAGTTTTATCAGCAATAACTTTGTAAATGAAAGGAAAGGTCCATCATTTGAAAAATGCTTAAGTGAATTATGATATATGCATACTCTGGTATATCTCCAAGATAGACTATTGGGGGGAAAAGCACAATAAAAACCAGTATGAATTTAATAAAACACCCTTTGTTAAAAAATTACATAGTTATAGCAGAGTTTTTCTTCACAAATTTATGAAAGAAACTGAGAATAATGGTTACATTTGGGGAAAAGGAGTCAAGAGAGTGTGGGAGAGGTGTTTATTATGCATGCGGCACTCCTTCTGTACAATCATGAATGGTAACCATGTGCATGTATCACTAGCTAGTGTAATTTACTTACAACAATATTTCTCATAATAGCTCTTTAAATTTCTTTCAGATTCCATGATCTATTGAGTGGTGATAGGGTATTTTACACGGTGTTAGACTGCATCTTGAATATTTGCATTTTTCAAAGTTTATGGACTAAGTAATTTGTTGGGACTAATAATTTAACTCCTCTGACTAGGTAGCTCATTCTTGCATTTAATAATCCTAAGTATGGATTTGTTAGAAGCAGCTGCTGAACCATGAAATAAAATAGGTGTCAGAGTTCTTCAAATACATCTTCAAACAGTGTAAATATGATTGCCTCCAATAATACTCCTAATGACACCTGACATTGTTCAGATATAGAGGCAATGCAAGGTAAGATAATTCCTAGAACTACATCTCCACTTGGTTTGTTGTTTTTGTTTGCACAGGAAATGTTGCATAGAATTCATGTCATAAAACACTGAAAAAGTACATCACCAGAATCGAGAGAAAGCAGTGGACATTAAGGTCAGTAGTTCAAATTGTAATTGCTATTTGAGAAACATTTTCTTGCCACCCAGCAGAAAACCTAGTTCCAATATGAAATAAAACTCCTGGAAACACATTGGGATAAGGAGTGAGGCAGATTTATATATATAGCAGAGAGAACACCGGGAGCATAGATCTGCCTTAATTTGTTTCACTTTGAATTTATCCACCATAGCACAAGCACTAAGGAAAATTAGCCTTTTGATATACTACATAATATTTTAAGGAATAATAATAAGTGTGAAAATCTGAGAAAATTTCATTCCTATTTCCACTTTTGGAGAAAAATAAAGGAAAAAACCCTTGAACTTACTAGAGAAAAACAGATGTTTGTGATTATAATCAAGATCTGTATGTATGTCAATGGATTGTTTGGTTGAGAACTATAGAGAAGTCAATACATTTTATAGAAACTTCTTATTTGAATAAAACTAGCCATCTTTTACATCCAGTGGGTTTTATTAATTTAATTAAATAGAAATGGGGTAGGGAAGCACCAATGTTAGGTGTTGGATCTTAGATAATACACCCTAGGGGAACTTGTTATGATATACGTACTTTCAAGATAGTTAAATTTCTCCAAATTAAGTTAGAATGTTTAAGGAAAATTTAAAAAAATTGAGGGGCCAGACATGGTGGCTTACATTTGTAATCCTAGCACTTTGGGAAGTTGAGGTGGGAGGATCGCTTGACGCCAGGAATTGAGACAAGCCTGAGCAACTGAGCAACATATAGAGACCCAGTCTCTACAAAAAAAAAAAAAAAAAAAAAAAAAAAAAAAAAAAAAGAATGTTTAAAAAAAAAACATTTCAAAGAATTAATTTTTACTGTAGTATTAGTGATTTTTTTAAAACAAGAGTGCAATAAATAAGTGGCCAGAATAGAAACTATCTGGATCAATGCCAACCTTCAGAGACGTAAACATCTGAAAGACTAGTCAATTGAAATTTAATGAATACCACAAGTTAAAGTGCAGTTGTTCTTTTATTTATACCTTTTCAAACCAGCAAAACAAGGCTGAGTCCAAATAATTCAATCCAAACATCAACTTTCAAGGCTTAGGTTAGAGCTCACAGTCTCACTTTTTTCTTTTTTATTACTTATTTATTTGTAATTGATAAATAAAAATTATATGTATAGCTCAATGGCATAAAACACAATGTTTTGAAGTATGTATACATTGTGGGATGGCTAAATCAAGCTAATTAACATATGAATGACCTCATATACTTATTATTTATTTGTGGTGAGAACGCTTAAAATCTACTCAGCAGTTTTCAAATAAAAATAATTTGTTATTAACTATAGTTATCATGTGTACAATAGATCTCTTGAACAAAGCTCACATTCTCTTTAATGCCTTCCCTAACGCCTACTGACAGAATAATATTCTCCACCTCTGTTGTACACACAGAAATGTATTTATGCTTTTTTCCACCTATATCTCTATAAAAAGGTGCATACGTACATAAATTTGCCTATCTCAGTCTCCACCTTGCAATATTCTTGTGCTGGATGTTTTCTGTCAGCCTCTGTCCGGCTCACATCCTTTCTATGCCCCACAATGTGCCCTGTGACCTCTACAAACCATATTATCCAGGCTCCTTCCATCCTTTGCTTCCAGTTGACTTCAGCAGGACACAGGAGGGGGGAAGATGAAGAGTTAGGAGCATTTCTTTCCCCTACTCCCTTCTTCTTGGTCCCGAGAGTGATTTCATCCTTCTGAGGTCACATCTCTTACCGTGTGGATCCCCTTTCATAGCTCTAGCTCTTATCATCTGTCGTCACTGGGTGGGTATTATCTTCCCATTGTCGCCAGTCCCTGGTTCTTTATCAGTGTTGTTTAGTTCTCTTAATCCTATCTGCATTCGCGAAGGAGTTCCTTCAGCTAACGTTTTCATATCCTTCTGAATGTGCAATCCATTTTCTACTTCTACCCTGGCAGTATACTCTCAGAGAGAAGAATGTAGACATTCTTTAACTATTTTCTCAGTACTTAATACAATGCCTAGAAGAGAGTAGGCACTCACTAAATGTTTTCGGAATGAATGGATGAAATAAATGGAAACTTAGTACTAGATTAGCTACTGTGCAAGAGGAAAAAATAAGTATAAGCAATGGCCCCTATTCTAATGAAGGTTACAATCTAAGGAAGAAAACAATACACAGTTCAGAAATGCAAGTAACTATTCAAGGCTATACTTGGTAAGAAAGGAATCACAGACTCCATGTTCAGATTCCAGAAAAGGTATAATCCTTATTAGTAGTAAAGAAAAGCTACCTAACATTAAGTTAAATATATATGTGTGTATGCATATGTGTATACACACACACACACACACACACACACACACACACACACACACACATACTCAGCAATCTCACAAATTCCCCATAAGGTAAACCAAGATAAAAAGAACAACAGCCCAACACTTCTCTGCCTCATGGGTGTGCTGGCAGCTTTGATTATTTAATATTTATAAAGCACTTTGAAGATGAAAGGTGCTAAACATTATCTAACAGCCCTGTAAATGCAAATTTGTCAGGTCTTACGAAATTTAACAGAAATTAAAGAGTGACAAACTACTCACAAATAAATAAATGCGCAACCAAGTCTTTGCATTTAGAGAGCCCAGATGGGGGAGAAAAGACGTTTTCCCTAGGGCAGAGCATCAAGCTAATCTTTACCCCACTCCTATCCCCACCAATACACAGGCTGCAGAAATGTTTCATTTAAAGCCTAAGAGATGATGCACTTTGTAACAGCATGTAAATCAATGTTTTATTAAAGCCTATGAATTACTATGCAGAAAAATGCAAATCACAACAAAGCACATCACATGCAGATGCAACCCTGCTCTCTTCTCAGTGGAGCAATTACCAAATGCCTTGCTCTGGCAGGTGGGGGTGGTATTTAACTAGGGGTGGGCAGTTCTACCTCTTGCCTGCCTGTAAAAATGGTAGAATCTTCCCATCATTTTCCTTCACCCCCAGAAGTACAAATTATCCCCCACTGCATTTTTTAAAGTTGTATTTTAAAAATGCTTAGGCTTTTCCCTTCCTTGACTTTAATTATGCTTAGCCTAGGCGGCTTGCCTGGTCAGATAACCTTTTTACAAAAGAGAAGAGCTTACATATCATTGCATTTCTCTCCAGCTTGTCCATCAGTTAGAATGCTTGGACTTAAAATGTTTAAGCTTATCTCTTTGTATCATTTTATTTATTCAGAATACAATTAGATATATAAAGTAGCCATCTGATTAAAGAACCGGAACTGTGGCCTTAATTCCAGTGTGATTTCTCAGCTGTGGGGTCAGGATATGAGATCAGGTTTACTGAGTTTATTTATCATAGACAGGAAAAAGGTATCTAGGTGACAAATCCTCTTTTAAAGTGTACTGGGATGATGATAAATAATATCTATTGAAATTGAATGCAAACATACAGAAAAAAGGTAAAAAAAAAAAAAGAAACAGAGAAAATGCAATGCCAAATAAATTCTAAGAAACATTGTTTGAAAAAATATATTAACAAAGATAGTAGCAAACCAATTTTTTAACTGCAGTGAAAGTGGGAGTTTTTAGGTACTAAAGTAGAAAGGAAGAAACAGAAGCTATTATTGCCATTATAATCCATAATCTTATTTTATATTTGGAATTTGTGGAACTTTTTCATTTCAAAGGAGGCCTTAAAAGGCTTCACTGCTATGCATCTGTTAAGTAAATATGGCATAATAAATAAACTACAGACAATAATATATTGTACAAGCTCTAAAGAGTTAGATAGGTCTTTAAGGCTCAGTGCTTTTTAATATATTAAGCAATTGGATATCTGTGACAAAATAAACTGAAATTGCTGCTTCAATTTCATATGGATGATACCTTGAACACTTAGTAGCTAAGTGAATTTCCAGTGGATAAATTTTGCGTTATTTATGAGTAATAGAATGCATATGATAATCAACTTTTCCATTTCTCAAGCACTGGATTTTGAAGATCAAATGAGACACTGTATGTGAAAGTAACTTTCAATTGTAACAAACTCTACAAATATTAGGTTTTATTAGGTGTTTCAAATACTATACTACCTTTGGAAAAGGAACAAAAATATTGAACTATCCATGTTTAATGATACATCTTTTCCCATTAAAACAACTTACAAACAAAGACCCCTCCTGTAACAAAAGAAAGGGTAGGAAGTTCAGGGAATGTTTCTTGTCTGCAATCTCTGACTTGTGCCTCTGCTTTATTCTTCAGGTTTGAAGTTTCTGGTAGTAGGTGACCAATAGAGACATTTTCTTTTTTGTAAATACACATTTCTTTAAAATATGCAGCTATGTAAAAAGTAATTTCCCCAAAATTGCTATTTCCCATGTGATGCCTTTCCCGACTCCCAAGAACGATAATGGTCCTCAATACTCTAGTGGAGTTATGGAGAAAGATAAAACCCTAGTATCCTAAGTTATTTATCAAGATGTGTTTTTCTATAGAAATGGTGTTATGAATGGTAGCTACATACATTTAAATACTTTCATTGGCACTATGTATTAAATGTGTGCGTGTATATATATATATATATGTATATGATTTAATTATCGATCTGAGGATAATGTTAAAGAAATTATTATTTAAAATATTTGCTTAAGAAAATTGTTTTCTGATCTGAAAAATCTTTACCAATTAACTTTCTGTGTTTGTTTAACGCTTTTATAAATTTAGAAATATTTATTCAGTAAAATCTATTATAAAGTCTCTTTGAGCACCATAATTCTGGTTATTCTTGGGTCAGATCACAATTCCAGGAGCTGTGGTAGTAGTGTAAATAAAGCCTCGGGCTCACTAACTTCTATTTATGATTGAAGTGTCCTCACCATTGACCTCGTGGCAATTCTTCCTTTGATTAGTCCCTGGATCCTGTAGGGAGTGCATGCCACAGTCAATAGCAACGGTGTTCTTCAAATTCATTGATTAAACTAAAAATCTTCTGCACAGCCAAGGAAACAATCAACAGAGCTAATAGACAACTCACAGAATGGGAGAAAATATTTGCATGCTATTCATCTAATAAAGAGCTAATAACCAGAATCTACAAAGAACTCTAGAAAATCAGCAAGAAAAAATGAAAGAATCCCATTGAAAAGTGGGCAAAAGACGTGAACAGAAGCTTTTCAAAAGAAGGTAGACTAATGGCCAACAAACATACAAAAAAATGCTCAACATCTCTAATCATTAGGAAAATGCAACTCAAAACCACAATGAGATATTACTTATCTCCAGTGAGAATGGCCTTTATCAATAAGTCCCAAAACAATAAATGTTGGTGTGGATGTGGAGAGATAGGAACACTCATACACTGCTAGTGGGACTGAAAACTAGTACAACCTCTGTGGAAAGTGACATGGAGATACCTCAAAGTGCTACAAGTAGAACTGTCATTTGATCCAGCAATCCCACTACTGGGCATCTACCCAAAGGAAAAAAAAAGACATTCTATAAAAAAGACATCTGCGCTAGAATGTTTATAGCAGAATGATTTCAATTGCAAAGATGTGGAAACAACCCAAGTGCCCATCAATATATGAGTGGATTAATAAAATGTGGTATATGTATACCATGGAGTTCTACTCAGCCACAAAAAACAATGGTGATCTAGGACCTCTTGTATTATCCTGGATAGAACAGAAGCCCATTCTACTAACGGAAGTATCACAAGAATGGAAAAACAAGCACCACATGTACTCACCATCAAATTGATATTAACTGATCAACACTGAAATGCACATATAGTAGTAAGGTTCATCAGGTGTCGGGCAGATGGGAGAGGGGAGGAGGGGATGGGTATATACACACCTAGTGGGTTCAGTGTGCACCATTTGGGGAATGAATATGCTTGAAGCTCTGACTCGGGTGTGGCAAAGGCAATATATGTAACCTAAACATTTGTACCCCCGTAGTATGCTGAGATATAAAAAAAGAAGGAGAAAAAAGAAAACTCGGATTCAGAGGGTTAAATTAATCTGTTCAGGATCACGCTGTAAATAAAACGGCTCATTAGAAATTCTAGCCCAGTTCTGTCTATATGGTCTTTTTTTACTATACCAATTAGTTTTGATCTTAGTGACAGAAAATATCAAAAGAATTAATCTTTTATGGGAAGAAATTTTCTATCTTGTCAGGTTTTAGATATTCCCAAAGTTTCTGAATTATAAAATAAACAAACTAAACTTCTAAGCAGTTCATGGGTAAAAAATAAGCGAAACTGATCATACAAAATATTTAGGATAATATGAAGGATTAGTAGAGAGACCTCGTACATTACATAACATAAAAGAAAAATATAAACATTATGTTAATGTATTTGAAATTCCAATTAATAGGACATTTTATGGAACAAAATAATTTTCAAAATCAATTCAAGAAGAATTGATTAGAGCAAGGATTGGAAAATTTTTCCTATAAAGGGACAAATAATAAACATTTTACTATTTCAGGCCATACAGTCCCTGTCTCAATTATTCAACTTGGCTGTTGTGCTGTGGAAGGAGCCATAGACAATATGTGAAAAAATGAGTGTGGCTTTCTCCATCTACACTTTATTTGCAAACCAGGTAGTGGGCTAGATTTGGATTTCAGGCACTGACTTGCCAATCCTTTGATTAGATGATAGCTTTTATAAATATTGAACCAGTACTCAAAAAATACACACACAAAATAAACCCTATTTCCAGATCATTTTAAAAATGAGTTTGCCCAACCCCAAAAGAATGGATAACCCCAGATGCAACTGTTCCATTTAAAGAAAAAAGAAGGTAAGATCCAAAATTATTTTATATTAGTATGATCTTAACATCAAAGCTATATAAAATAATATGAAATTGGACAATTCTAGGTTAATTTTACTTAGGCATGAATGTCATAAATAATTAGTAAATCAAATCCAGCCAAATACTTCAAAAAGAGCATAGCAAAACCAAACTGAGTTCCATCTCAGGGTTATAGAGATTAAAATAGGGAAACCATATGAACGTAGGAAAAATGCAAGAGAAGAATCAATTATAATATTTGTATATGTTAACAACTCTTAGCAAAGTAGGAACAGAAGGTACATGTTTTATCTAATAAAGAATACAGACCAAGAATGCACCAAACATTTACAGTCAATGAGCAAACTATAAAAGCATTCCCACGAAAATAAGAGATCAGAGACATATAATCAGTACCACTTCTACATTTTACTGAAAGAATGGCTAACACAATATAACAAGAAGAGATAGATAAATATTAGAAAGAAGGAATCCAAATTATCATTATACCCCAAATATATGCCTACCTACAAGGAGAATGCAAGAGAATTTATAGATAAATATTGAAAATTGAAAGAGTTCAGTAGGTTTATATGATATAATCTATAAAACTGATTTGCATTTTTAATATCAGAAACAACTAACTTGAAAACATTATAATACTTTAATACTTTTTTAAAAATGTCATTCAGAATGACCACTAAGACTGCGAGGAATCTTGGAATAAACCTAAAAAATTAGTAAAAGAAAAATTGAGACAATATTGTAAAACTTTACTGAAGAATAAAAATGGCATAAATAGAGAGCAGTTCAATACTTATGATGGAATAATGCAATATTTAAAATTATTTTCCTCCTCATATATATAGCCCAAATTAATCTGAATATATTCTTTAATGGTATTAGGCATTCATATGACACATTCATTATTAAATTTGTATCAGTTCTTTAAAATCTTCCAAAGTAGTGTTATTGGTTTCCAGAAGTCCTTTGTACCATGTAATCAGTACCAGAACATGATTCTTTTAATATAGATCAGATTTCTCAATGTTTGATACATTCATAAAACTTAAAAGCACATGTTACACACATTGACATAAACATTTAACTTTTTTCAATTATAAAAAATGTATGTCCTTATAAAATACAAAATACAAACAAGTACGAACATTTCGAAAACATACAAAAGTGCAGCAAGAAGGAAAAAAATATCACCTGTAATTTCACCATACCTATGAGCAATATTGATGTTTGATACATATATTTTTAGTTATTTTTCCAGATACAT